>JABUQX010050392.1:37500-50000 GCA_015478945.1 Trachelipus rathkii
CACCCCTAACGCCCCATATATCCAATTGGGTTAATTTCTTCATTTCTGAGGCTCTTCATCCTCGTTATATATATATATTTCCCTGTTTCTATAACTCTTTTTATATTACAGGTCTCTTTTCTTTTTCAGACTCGTGTGAAACCTACATGGAAATTATCGGACTCCAGAAGATAGATTCTTTATGGCTTTCAACCTGTGGACTTACGCTAGAACAAGATATCTACGCTCGGACGAAATGAAAAAAATGCTTCAAAGACTTAGGAGAATAATAGTGGACTTCGGTTAAATGAGTTTTAATGATCTAATACGTCATATATGCCTTTTCAATAAATGATACTTAAAATATAATTTGATATTCCTTCTTTTTATTTTACATAAATATCTTGAAAATGTCTTCTTAAAATTACAATAATTCTTAACTAAGATGCAATATGCTTGAGAGATATATTTGTACAAAATAGTTCATTTAATATAATATATGAGTCATAAAATATTAACAAGATTTGAGTGGGAGAGATTTGAGTAAGGTTGGTTGCGTTTTACCTGAAATGACAGCCGGATGAGATATTACTATACTTCAGTAATAAAAGAATTAGATTATGGAGAATCTTCACTTGCGTTATTTTCAAACAAGAATCAAACGGATATATATAAGAATAAGAGGCAAGACTTGACAATCTAACTTGTAGAAATCGAGAATATAAAAAAGAATGTCTCTTCTAGACATACAGTACTGGCACAATTATTATGGATTTTTCAAAAAATTTCAAATTTTCAACAAAAGGGTAAAAAAAATAAAGTTAATTGATAAAAAAAACATTTATTTGGGTGCTATATGATGGTGTTGTATATGATAAAAAAAACATTTATGATGGTGTTGTATATGATATATTGTTTAATAAGCAGTTTGGCCACCTTTTGCATGAATAAGTGCTTTAACACGTCTTGGCATGCCAGTGATCAAAGTTCTGCACATTTCTTGAATTCGCGGAGATCGAAACCAAACTTCAATAAGACGTTCTATAAGTTGTTGTTTGGTCGTAATGGGCTGTTTATGTATTTCATCCTTGAGTATGCACCATAAACTCTCTATAGGATTCATGTCTGGAGAATTTCCAGCCCATGGGAGCACCTGAACGCCATTTTCTGTGCACCATTTCTTCACCGATTTTGCAGTATGGCATGGAGCAGAGTCTTTTTGAAATATCCAAGGACTTTCACCATACCATTCCCTTATTTGAGGTAACAAACGACCTTTAAGTACCTCTATGTACTTAAATTGGTCCATGGTTCCATCAACAATGTGTAAACGGCTTGTTCCATGCACAGAAATAGCTCCCCACACCATGATTTTTGTTGGAAATTTTATTGTTTTACTTCAGACATTGAGCTAAAAATTCTTCACCAGCTCGTCTTCGAACAGTCTGAACACGGTCATCAAGTACTGCGATGGTTGATTCGTCAGAGAAGACTACCTACATGAAAAAAAAATATACAGTTCATACAGTCAAGAGAACTAACTACCTACATGAATATAAATAATATACAGTACAGTTAAAAAAAATACTGTCACAGATACTGTAACAGAAAATATTCCTATATCCACTAATAAATTATTTTTATGCACCACAACTTCTAATAATAATTAATGATCTTTTGTCCAATACAAGTTAACTATAGATGTGTCATTCTTACCTTTTCCCATTGCTCGGAAGTCCACTCAACATGGTTCTTAGCCCAGGCATAACGTGTCTTCATCATCATCTCTGTAAGTCGAGGCTTCTTTCTCGGGCGATACGCTTTCAATCCAACTTCCAAAAGCCTCTTGTTCACTGTTCTTCGGGCAAGAATAACACCCTCCGCAGCCAGTTGAAAAGAAATCTGTTTGCAAGTTAATCTTCTGTTAAGAAGAGCCTCTTTTATTATCTTTCTATCCATTCTAGGAGTTGTTTTACGTTTCCGACCACATTTTCCAACCCTACTCGAGTTCAAATTTTGACTGTTTTCCATTTTCTTTTTAATATTGCTAACTGATTGAGTTGATACATTCAATTTTTTGGCTATTTCTTTCTGTTTAGGCGTACCTACACTTACTAGAAACATTTTATTTGTCCAATTTGCGTGGATCAAGTCTTAAATTTTACCCATTTTCTAAAGTTCTAAATAGCAATAGTTTGTTAAAATATAAAGACAAGTCTATTTTTTATAAATCACATCTGGGAACAATACATATTACTGCAAAAATAAAAATTAAAAGTCTATAAGAGGCAGAAAATTCAACTTCACAAAGCCAAACTAATACACAGAATGATTTCGTCAAAATCTCGTGCGCGGACTAATACACGTGGGTCCAAGTTATTTCTACAGTGTTGCCAGATTTACTCGAATATTAGACTAAAAGTCTCTAAAAATTAATGTTTAATATTGCAATAATTTAAATACATTTTGTTGACCATTGAATATGTTGCAAGACTTGACAATCTAACTTGTAGAAATCGAGAATATAAAAAAGAATGTCTCTTCTAGACATATAACAGACAAAGAGATTTTATGCTATAATTCACAAAGCATAAATATTGATTTGGCTGCATGGATAAATAACAAAAAAAACACTTCTTAGTATTTCATAAAACACAAACATAGGCTCGGAGTTACAATATCCCCACTCCGCTAAAGCCTGAACGAAACACAACCTACTCTCACAACACTCAAGAAAGGACTCTCTCGATACTATGCGTTGCAGACTTCTTATACATTTCATAGCGACGCAAGCATCGTATTATTTACTACAACAAGTCAATTACGAGGAGTATTTGTTTTATTAACTCTGCAAGATGAGATATATATATATATATATATATATATATTATATATATAATTATTATATTATATATATATATATATATATATATATATATATATATATATATATATTATATATATATATATATATTGAGTTCGGGAAAGAAAAGCTTTCCCCTCGGAACATTCTTTACATTCGTTAATTTACTTACATTTCTAGAATAGACATTTTACACAAAACAAACTACTTCGTAATTACTCATGAACATAATACAATAATAAATAAGAAAACAAAACTTCTTCATTCTTCTCAAGATCTTCGTTCGTTATCTTCTCAGCGATTCAGGTACAGGAAATAAGACATCGTTTTAAGAATGATTATTAACAATTAATACCTTCAAATATACACACATACGATATCGACATTGTTCTATCAAAACAATCAACATGACAAATGCAGTTTGCGTTGACAGAGAAAAACCTGAGAACTATTCTGAGAACGAACGATTTGTAGGAAAATGAGAACAAGAAGCTTGACTTTGATCGTCTTGAGAAATCGGTGTACTATGAGTATTTGACACTTTATTACTCGAACGTAACCATCTAGGACTTTGGATACGAGGTCCCTGGAAATGTTGATGGGGAACGAAATTACCATCAGAATCATCTGAATACGAACTAGACTTATAAAAACTTGAATTATTTACACTTTCATTTTGATTTTCGAAACCAGAAAACGAAGATTTTGGAACACTATCTGACAAAAATGAACATTCCTGCGAACTATCATGAACACCTTGGTGAGAATTAGAATTAGAAAATGACCTTATCGGATCATGAAAAGATGAGTTTGAATACCTGTAACTCTCATGCGATTGCTGAACAGACGGCATTCTATTTACATTCTTTGAAGATTTATGAGGGAACATAACAACTTCAGACTCTTCATCATCTGAATTTACACTGTCAGATTGATCATTTACAACATTTTTATCAACATCGAAATGTACTTGTTTCGGATTACTATCTTTAATAGATGAGAGATTTGGATTTGATTCATGATTTTGATCTGAAATCGGCTCTGGCACGATTTTGAAATTATCGCTATGGACGGCGATTTCGCGAGATGTCTGGAGACATTGAAGGATAAATCTGTTTCTCCCTAGAATACCAACAATTCTAAAAGGTCCCTTCCATCGGGAAAACAGCTTTTTACAAACACCCGGAGGTTTAACATCAAGTATAAACACCCTACTACCGATTGAAATCTTTCTATCTTCAGCTTTCTTATGCTGCCTTTCTACAAACTTTCTTGTTTCTACTTCTAAATTTTCTTTAGCTATCTCACGAATTAAATTAGTTCTAATAACTATATCTTTTAACTCTTCGTGAGTGGGACAATAATTTTTATCAGGATTAGTAAACGGAGTGACGTAGTTCTCTACATCGTAAGGTAATCTTTTTGAGTACCCAAACAAAATGAAATGGGGCGAGTCCCCTATGGTTTCATTATAAGAAGAATTAATGCACAATTGAGCAAAAGGAAGGAAATTAGACCAATCATTACCCTTTTTATTCACGTAATGACGTAGATAATTCTCAATTTGCAAGTTTGCACGCTCTATCAGAGAATTGCTAATTGGTGAGCGAACGGTTATCTCCACCTTCTTGATCTTCCAAAGCTTGCATAACTGTTTAAAGAACGACGAGACAAATTCACCCCCCCGATCACTGAGTAGCACATTTGGTGTTGTGTGTCTCACAATGACCCTATGAAGCAAAGCATTAGCGATATGAATGCCACTACGAGACGGGATAGCACATAACTCAACGTAACGAGTTAAAGAATCTTTAAAAACAAGAATATATTTAGCACCTGACGCTTTACATGGAGGTAAAGGACCGATAATGTCAGTATGAACCCTACAGAAAGGTTGATATGGAACGGGATACTTGAAAATGGGCGCTCTCTTAGGTATATTACCTTTCACCCTAAGACATGATGAACATTCTTTACAGAAATCATAAACTAACTTTGACATCTTTGGAAAGATGTACCGTTCTCGGATACGCTTTTCTGTTCTCACGTGACTTAAATGACCAGCTCCTAAACTAGAATGATTAAGACTGAGAACTGTATAAACAAGAGAATTAGGAACTTCTATTAGATATTGCATTTCCTTTGTAACATAATATAAGATATCGTGAATAAGAACATGAGGAAAATTAATACTTTGACCATTTGTATTAATTGAATCAATGATTGGAGAAAGTCTTGAACACTTTCTTTGCTCCGTTTTTATTACATCGGAGGTGAGATTGAAAAACTTCTTTGTGAGACTGGAATAATCGATACTAGAAATTGAATAAACTGGAGAGAGAGATGTAGGAAAACGAGAGAGGTAATCTGGACAGATATTCTTTTTCCCCTCTATATAAAAGATTTCAGGATTGAACGAATTAACTTTGATGGCCCATCTTGCCATTTTATTATTTAAGTCCTTATTCTTAAAAATAGCCACAAGTGGTTGGTGGTCAGTGTAAATACGAATCTTATAACCGAAAACTATGTTTCTAAACTTAGCTAAAGACCAAGTGATAGCAAGTGCTTCCTTTTCAAGGGAGGAATAATTCTTCTCTGCTTTACTCAATGTACGTGAAGCAAAAGAAACAGGACGGTCATTGCCTTGATCATCCTTCTGTGCCAACACAGCACCTAAACCTACGTTACTGGCATCTGTTGAAATAATAAATTCCCTACTAAAATCCGGAAATTGAAGTAATGGTTCGATGATTAATTTACGTTTTAACGTATCAAAAGCTATCTGTTGTTCACTGAGCCAGACAAATTTAGCGTTCTTTTTGAACAAGGAAGTGATGGGTTGAGCAATGGTTGAGAACAAAGGCACAAGATTGCGAAAAAATGACACGAATCCTATGAAGGAACGCGCAGAGGAAACATCGGTGGGAACCGGAAACGACTTCAGAGCTTGCAGCTTTATTGGATCAGCTGATAAACCTTTTGAACTGATCATAAACCCTAAATAAACCAACGAACGTTTAAAGAAATTAGCCTTCTCCAACTTCACCTTGAGTTTCGCTTTCTTTAACGCGGCAAAAACTAAACTGAGACTATGATAATGAGATTCTATATCTTTCGAATAAACAATTATATCATCGAGATAAATTAATGCATGAATCCCTAATAAATGAGAGAGAGCGAGTTCGATTACTTTACAGAAAACATTGGACGAGTTTCTCACACCTTCAGGTACCATCTTGTACTGATAATGTCCTCGGTGAGAAGAAAAAGATAAATAAGGCTTGCTTTCATCAGCAACTTTTATGCCATAAGGATTTGAAGAAACATCTAAACTTGAAAAAATATGTGCATTACCTAACTTGGAAATCGTTTCTTGCACATTATGAATCGGAGATTGAAGAGGAACAATACTTTTATTTAACTTTCTAAAATCCAAAATTATTTTTGGTTTTAATTCACCTTGTACCGGAAGAACGATAAGAGGATTCGAATGAGGTGAATCAGAATTCTCTCGATGTAACCTTGGACGATACACTTGTCAATCCAGCTGTTAATATCAGCCTGAAATTTGTGCGGGAGTTGATGGTTTGGAGTATAGAAATATTTTTGTGAGTCGGGCACAATTTCTATTTTGAATTCACCTAATGGACTACATTCGACTTTATCATCCCCTAAAGCAATAACATCTTTATGTGCTAAAAGAAAATCTAAGATCTGCTCCAATTGAGCACTATCTTGCAACACCAATAAATCAGATTCTTTCTTCGATTTAGAAAGCAAAATTTCTTTGTAAACATCGCGAAGTTGATCATCGGATAGACCCTGCGACGATTCTATTTTATTTATAACAGAATAGGAACTGCGAAGAGAAAGAGGATTTGCATACGAAACAACTGTATTCTTATCAATTGTGATAGCGGACGGACTGAAATTTACACATTTTATTAACATAGTACCATCTATTACTGTACTAAGAACATTTGCAAAAAGAACATTTGACATGGAATTTTTCTCACTTACGAGATGAATATCATTAGGCGGCGAAGTTCCGGCCTGAGAACGAATATTAACGGAGAGAATGGCGCTAGAATAGGCTTCGAACTTAACTGTGTTCGGCAATGACAATTCATAACATTGATCGTTATAAATAGATAATTCATGAACAAAAGATTCATCTTCAAAATTAAGATGTCTTAAATTGGACGGAGAACGAACGAGATTGACATTGGATTCTTCAAAAAGTGGATGCGATTTATCGTACATGCGAGGATCAATACTGGTTTTTGGATCATATATCAATGGATCATAAACAACCAGAGGAATTTGTGTGCACCCAATACTTTCGTTCATGTATAAACACTCATTTTTAAAATCGAAAACTACTGGTAAAGAACCTAAAATATCCGTACCAAGAAGCATATTTCCGCTGAAAGAACATTGATCTCCGACAACAATTGCATGTATATTAAACAGACGATTATTGTTTAACAACATTTGGAGTTTGACACGTCCCAAATTGGGTACGACGTTACCAGAAATAGATTTCAAAACTATGTTGTTTTCTTCTAATTTGAGAGGATATAACTTCTTTAAACTCTCGAATACCTTCCATCTAAGAAGCGAGACCCCAGACCCCAGATCTATGTACGAAGTTATCCCATATATAAACTCATATTCGACCGTCAAATCGATCTTAACATAAAAACTTTTCCCTATAAGAGGATTGTCTTCCACACTATTTACATCAGTGGAACACGGATTTGAATTAACTATATTTACAATATTAGCCTCTAAATTGGACATCACCACATTGCGAGACTGAGAATGCGTGGTCCCATTCAAAAAAATGACCCCCTAGACGAATAAGAATGATCAGAATTACGAGAAAAACGATGCGGATTACGCAGATTTGCACAGCGGTTCCGGGAAAAATCGGACGGCTGATGCGGATTAAATTGGGTAAATTCTTGCCCAAATGAATTATTTCTGTCATATTTATTATAAAAACTTACATCAGGATCATAATTAGGATCCAAAAGACTCACCTGGACTTCAGGATTCACTTCTGAAAAACGATACGAGTGCGGAGATTCATTTCTTACTATTTTGTTTCCGGGTTTTCGTACCGCGGTTTCATCATTATTAAATCGCATATTACGCCCCTTATTAACATTATTGGCACCCTTGGAGTATGAACTTGTCATATTTTGACCCTGATTCCCATTATAATGACTTCTGGAATAGTTTTGAGCATTGTCAAAACGTGAATTTGACCCTCCTTGAAAAGACGGATTTTTACCAAAACTTGCTTGGTTATGATTAACACTGGAGTGTTTTTGAGAATAATTACTACTATTTTTAGCATAATTGGAATGATTTGAATAATTTATAACCCTATAACGACGTAAACCTTCTTCAGAGAGAGGTTGCCAAACTGTACCTTTACATTTAGCTTCCGAACCCCTATAATGACTTTTTAAACACAAATTACAGAAAGGGCGAAAGATACAAGCGGCAGTGCCGTGTCCATTATTCTCACATCGCCGGCAAAACAATGGTTTTCTTACATTAGGACTCCTAGCAACAGAATTATTCACATTGGAAGAACGATCACGATAAAAACTTGGAACACTTTTTACATTATAAGACTGATGTGTTGAGGGTGGAGGAGAGATTTTCTCTGTTTGCGTAGCATACACCGGGCTAGATTGAACAGAATTCGATGTTCTGTTGGAAGAAGAAACTACCTTACCATTATTTAAAACACTTGTCTTACGTAAATACGTCTGAACCTGTTGAGGTATTGAGTTATCTATGCTGAATTCTTCGTGTATAATCTTTTGGAATTGAGGCTTGACATTCGAATATAAATTAGAAAATAAGAGAAGACGACGCTGTTCGTCACTAAACTTTATGTTATGTAATAACTCAGCAGAATCGATGAATGACTGTAATGACTTCTGAGCTTCTGTTAGGAACTCGGGTAATGAATGATTAAGTGACCAT
The DNA here is from genome assembly GCA_015478945.1 of Trachelipus rathkii. NCBI lineage: Eukaryota > Metazoa > Arthropoda > Malacostraca > Isopoda > Trachelipodidae > Trachelipus > Trachelipus rathkii. Next base: position 46,352 of record JABUQX010050392.1, read on the forward strand.
TTGGTACCTACAAAATCACTGAACGTTTCGAACGTGGATTTAGAGACGAGCGGATTGAGAACTAATGAAAGATCATTTTTAAACGACTCCCAGGAAACAGCCCCCCTAAGTTCTGGCGTACTTTGCACCAAATAAGCAACATTCCCTTCTTTCTGAGAGACAAACCTTATGTAGGCCCTCAATTTTTCTATATCGCTTGTAATTCCTTCATCTGCGAAGTAAGCGTCAACAGAATTGAACCAATCTGATAATTGAGGTCCACACCAATTATTATTAACAAACCCAATCAGCAGAGGAATATTCGGACGTGAGTGTGACAACCTGTCAATGTTAAGAACCGGACGTTGCATGGTCTCAGAATTAATGGAAGAATCAGCCGAAGAAATATTTTGAGCTACGTTTTCGTCAGCAGAATTTTTTTTTACATCAATAACTATATTATCAGCGTTAGGATTATCAGAGATGTTGTCAAGATTGGAAATGTCGTCAGTGGACATGAATGAAAAATATTAAGAAAGAAATGGAAATGGACAACACACAAGAAACATATACAGACGAATATGAAAAAACAAAACTTACAAACTGCACTCTTCCTGCTGACTATTTCGATATACTATATGTGACATCCCATATATAAAAAAAAGAAAATATCAAAAAAGAAATCATTCAAAAAAAAAAATAATAATAAAAAAAAATAATAATGGAAGAAATAATAATAATAATATATAATAACAATAATCCTGTCTGACCCGGCACCTATTTGGGCGGGCAGAATCCTCCTTGCGAGTTTTCTTGAGCCTACTGAATGCTTTGACAATAACGAACGACGTCCCGATCGAAGAATTTCAAAAAGTTTTCTTTTCTCCACAAAACGATTTCTAGGGCACAATAAAGAAAATTAATACAACAAGAAATGATATTATATTATATATATATTATATAGGATATTAAATGTTATATATTATATTATATATATATATATATATATATATATTATAATATTATATATATATATATATAATATATATATATATATATAGTTATATATAATATATTTATAATGATATTATAGATACTAATAATATAATTTATCTACCTCTCCTTTGGAATTGGGGAAGAAAGCTATTTTTTATAGCGCTGATTCAATTCACTCTCGCAGATAGCACACTTCAACCGCATACAATCCTTCAACGAGATAGGAGATTTCTTTGAGTTATGTAACCCCGAATTTTCACACAAAAAAAAAAATAACTTTTCTCTCATTCAGTAAGAGAGGAAAAGAAGAGAAAGAATATGACTGCAATATATAATTGCCACAAAAGATTCCCCAAGTAGTTCTCGTCAAGACAATATTTCCCCGAAAAATAAATTCACACATTCGTGAAGCCTAAACAATTACTCCACACGCAAAATTCCCAGAGCTTCATTGAAATGCATCATCTTAAACCTACCCCAATCAATAATGGATATATAATATATATATATAAATTATATATATATATATATATATATTATATTATATATTATATTATATATATATATTACTATATATATATATATATATATATATATATAATAATAATATTATAATTATTATTATTTATTATAAATAATTATATGATATAGCAAATTTATATACTATACTATGATATCGTAAATGATTACAATATATTAAGAAGAGAAAAAAAAAAAAAAATAAAAAAAACAATTGTTTTTTCAAAAATATGAAGTTTACCGTTATGAAAATTCTCTTAATAGCGGTAGTGAAACCAGTAATAACCAGACTTCGGTCAGTCGATGAGGAGAAATCGCTAGCCTCAAAATGGGCTCTTTTATTATTCTAAATGAGTTGAGCAAATATTATATGAAATATTTATCAAATGCAAAAAAAATAGCAAATTCTTTTAACAAAATATATTATATATACTTGCTATATATATATAAGATGTTTCCAACAATGTTTGGAACAGAAAAATGATTATTTAGAAAAATATATTAAACAGCTGTGTGCTTAAATGAAAGACAAATATATTTTTATGCGCGAGGCTACTATAAACAGATGACGTCATCAACAATAGACGTGCGGGAACCAATCACAGCGAAGATGACTTATTGACATATAACTGCGCATTTACATAAAAAAAATGATTTTCTTTAATAAAATAATGACTATTATTATAATAAAGAAAGAATGTTTTTATCTATAATAAATTATTGATTAATACAAAAAAACAAAAATGGATAATTTCACAGACCTCTATTTCACAGTATACCTTAACTTTTGATACCAACTATTTTTAATCCTCTAATGTTTCAACAATGGATATCCTCATTTTTCATGAAGGCGAAATGGATGTCGTGATGAATACTTCTAAATGGAGAATGACGAATCTTCTTGAAGAAAAATCTTGAAGGAAAATCTTGAAGGAAATCTTGAAGTAAAATAGGCATCTACGTATAAAAACCACTTCTTACGGTCGCCATCAATCTTTTGATTGAGAAATAAATAATCTTCAGTAGATATCTCAGCGTAAAAAAAATAATGAATAAATGAAATATGAACGACAGATTTGTCCACAAAAATAGTCCTGTTGACACGCGTCGGCAATTCTTCTTTATGGAGAATTGGATTAGTTAACTGTCACGATTCGTCAATTCTTTTCAATAAATAAGTCCTGACACAGGATCGTCAATTCTTCTTTCCCTGTTTCTATAACTCTTTTTATATTACAGGTCTCTTTTCTTTTTCAGACTCGTGTGAAACCTACATGGAAATTATCGGACTCCAGAAGATAGATTCTTTATGGCTTTCAACCTGTGGACTTACGCTAGAACAAGATATCTACGCTCGGACGAAATGAAAAGATGCTTCAAAGACTTAGGAGAATAATAGTGGACTTCGGTTAAATGAGTTTTAATGATCTAATACGTCATATATGCCTTTTCAATAAATGATACTTAAAAATATAATTTGATATTCCTTCTTTTTATTTTACATAAATATCTTGAAAATGTCTTCTTAAAATTACAATAATTCTTAACTAAGATGCAATATGCTTGAGAGATATATTTGTACAAAATAGTTCATTTAATATAATATATGAGTCATAAAATATTAACAAGATTTGAGTGGGAGAGATTTGAGTAAGGTTGGTTGCGTTTTACCTGAAATGACAGCCGGATGAGATATTACTATACTTCAGTAATAAAAGAATTAGATTATGGAGAATCTTCACTTGCGTTATTTTCAAACAAGAATCAAACGGATATATAAGAATAAGATGCAAGACTTGACAATCTAACTTGTAGAAATCGAGAAGATAATGGAAGAATGTCTCTTCTAGACATATAATAAACAAAGAGATTTTATGCTGATAATTCACAAAGCATAAATATTGATTTGGCTGCATGGATAAATAACAAAAACACTTCTTAGTATTTCATAAAACACAAACATAGGCTCGGAGTTACAATATCCCCACTCCGCTAGAGCCTGAACGAAACACAACCTACTCTCACAACACTCAAGAAAGGACTCTCTCGATACTATGCGTTGCAGACTTCTTATACATTTCATAGCGACGCAAGCACCGTATTATTTACTACAACAAGTCAATTACGAGGAGTATTTGTTTTATTAACTCTGCAA
>JABUQX010050393.1:0-42408 GCA_015478945.1 Trachelipus rathkii
ACATGGACTAGCCACGCGGCATAGAAGATATCTGTGGAGTATCTGATAGTGTACGTCTCTGTGAGTATATCCCTAATACAGAGGTGCACGCTTTGGTGCTGTGGGTCTTTCAACTGAATAAACCTAAGTGCCGGGACAACCGATTGTTGCTGATTGTCGACGCTCGCTTTGAGTGGACTGTCTAACCCCCTATTGAGGCTTCGTGGCCCGCGCTATTTTGTGAATAAATGGAAAACTACAACCAAACGCTTGCTGTCAATTACATCTTAGAGTCACATGGTGTAGTAATGTAGTTTCAAATAGATATAAAGAAAACAATAGAACAAAAATAAAAAACAAAAAGACAAAATAGAGAATGAAACATTTATGAAATAAAACGCTTAAAAGTTCTATCTTAAAAGCTGTTGTCAAAAAATAATCGAAAGGACTTAAATTCATATAGGCTGCATGGGTGTACTCTATGATATTTACACCGAAACATGTGGTTTCCCGTATAATGCTGGTATACAGAAATGCCTTAATACCTATCAGTCAGGATACGTTTACTTCCTCTCTGGGGTGTTTGAGCGAGTGAAGTGCTGCTGAACGAAATATGCAGAAAGATGGTTTAGTGCTGCAGGGTTGTATTTATGCTTACATCTTTCAGATGGTGTTGAATCTCTGGAGAAACATATAGAACTTGCTCAATTTATACAGAATCCTATGTCTTTCGATTAAATTACTTTAAATATATTTAAAAATAAAAACTTATATGGTATGAAATGTATTTATTTTAAGTTTTTTTTTGGGAAATTATATGTTATGAACGTGAAACCTTGTTTAAAACTGTTCCCTTATGTAGCTTGTTGTTTAAGATGTTGGAGTTGACTGTTTATTCGTGCATCCCATTGTGTGTTAAGTAAGTTATACTCATAGTTTAGCTTTACAGAGAGTAAAAACTTTACTCTTGTTTGCCCTTACCCGTTAGGTATTATGAAGGTGGGCTAGGTAAGGTTATGCTAATTTTTTGTTAAATAATTACTTGTTAATGTAAAATTAACAATTGATAAGAAATTGGTTGAATAAAGTATGAAAATGGATTATGTTTTTGTGGTATCTTGTAGTTGTTTCACTGGTGTTAAGTGTGGATCTTTGTTAATTTATTCTTGCTTAAGATGTGTCTGGTTTGCTTTCTTTGTACATTATATTCTTAGTTCCAGCCATGTTAGGTTGGCTTTATTAATATGGAAACTTTGTTAACGTTAGCCTACTTTCAATGGTCTGTATGATAGTTATAAAATTATTGGTAACAATTTTTGTTTAATATCTGACCACAAAAAGGAAGCTGGATTGTTTGTTGAGGAATGCTTCGACCAAGTGTGAATAAGTTACGTTCTTTTGGATGTTATGTTAGCTTCACTTTACTGTCTGTTAAGTCGTGAAACCTTTTGTTAAACTTACGGCTTTATTCCTGTTTAAGCATGCTGTAGGCTTTTGTCCGGTTCGCTGCCGGTTTATTATAGCTTTAGATGCTGCTCGAGTCAAGCTTTACTTAATGTGAAAAACTTTCGTTAGCTTACATTTTTGAATTGAATCTTTTGCTACACCAAGAAGCTTGATTTTAATCGCTTATGTTTATCAAAATTGAATACTCGACATGTGCACTTTGAATCAATGATCAAATAGATCAATAGTTTCAAGGATGGACAGGCGGGGTGTCTGGATGGTGTCTGCATTTTACTGATTTCTGCATTTATGGGTATGGTAAACATTACACATTTCTAGTAAAAATATGACCTTAATCAATAGATCAATAGATCAATACGATCCAATGATCAACATAGATCATAGATCCACGGTTGGACAGGAATGGGTGCGTCTGGATGGTGGTTTGATTTACTGATTTCATGATTAGGGTATGTAAAACATCGACAATCTTAGCTAAAAAAATATGACCTTAACTTAATAGATTCAATAGCATCAATCGATGAACTGGTCAGGAGGGTGGGTGGATGGCTGGTTTGATTTACTGATTTACTGGATAGGCGTATGTAAAACATGACAATCTTTCAGTTAAAAATTCTGACCACTTAATACAATAGATCAGATAGATCAATAGCCCTCAAATAGATTCACATACGATCATGCATTGGTACAGGAGGGTGGGTTGGGTGGTGGTTTGATTTACTCGATTTCACTGATTTACGGGTTATGTAAACCACAGACAATTTCTAAGTAAAACAAATTGACCTTAATCAACCTCAGATCAACTAGGATCATAGATCATAGATCACTAGATCGATGGATCACAGATGGACAGATATGCAGGTTTTGGGTGGCTATTTAGTGCTTTACTGCTTAGGGTTATGGTAAACGTCTACAGCCCTTTTGCTAACATTTTGAACTTCACAATCATAGATCCCTAGATAATAGATCTAATCAGATAATTAGAATCATGGATTGGACAGCGAGGGTAGGTTTGGATGCTTCGCATTTACTGATTTCACTGATTTAGGGTATGTAACGCTTACAATTTTAGCTAAAACTTTGACCTTAATCAATAGCATCAATCAGAGATATGACTAGACTCAATAGATCAATAGATCATCGATTGGTAGGAGGAGGGTAGGTTAGGATGGCTTGATTTACTCTGATTTTACTGCTTTTAGGTAAGTAAAACATGACAATTTTAGTAAAAATTTGACTTAATCCAATAGATCAAATAGATCATAGACTCAATAGATAATTGGATCACAGATGGACAGATATGCCGGTTGGGTGGCTTGATTTAGTGAATTTACTTGCTTTAGGGTATGTAAAACATGCAATTTTAGTAAAAATTTTGACCTTAATCAATAGATCAGATAGATCATTAAATCAAAAGATCTCAATGGATCACAGATGAACAGATATGCAGGTTGGGTGGCTTGATTTAGTGATTTACTGCTTTAAGGGTATGAAAAACGTAAATTTGTAAAGTTATAAACACAAAAAGATAAGAAATTTTATTTATTTTTTATTTTATTTATTTTATTTTTTTCTTGATGGTTCTGAACCATTATTTTCGAAAATCTACAGATCCATAACATATATAAGATCAAATTTGTGTTATAAAATATCGACTGTTTATTAAATCTTAGCACCGCAGTGGGCTCAGTACCGGTGCGGAGCAATCCACAGATTCACATCACATATTTCTAAGAAACTCAACTCTAAATCCTCTCACAAATTTCTTCAGATCTTCTACGAACATTTCGAATTTTAATGGGGGTGGGGTCCCATTCAGGGGGACCCTGTGGGATGTAACTTCGTCTACGATGGTAGGGTTTACACCCAGTCCCCATTCAACCCCCTCCAATTTTTGCTAGATACGATAATCTAATTATATTAGATATATTGTTGGAGCCAGAGTGCGGTGCGGTGCGGGCGGTGGCGGACCGGTGGCGTGCCGTGCAGTGCGGACTGGAGTCGCTGAACAGGACGCAGAAGGGTTTAAAAACAACTCAGAAGTGTCCCTTCGGGGATACATTCTTCGACGTAATAATATATATAATTATATTAATAATAATATATAATAATACTATTATACGTGTATGTGGTATGTTGTAGCTGCACGCGCCCGCGTCACGTCCTCTCTCACGCTCGAGCACTGGTTGATGATTAGCGTTCGGGCTAACTCAATTGGGTTTGGAAAGCAAGGTATAAGGCGGGCGTGCGGCTACGCTCCTCTCGGGGGGAGCACCCTTAGGGGTGACTCTAAACGGTAACAAACTCGGTGGGATAGTTTTCACATATATAGATTATATTGACAGTTTCAGAACCGATAACCACTCGTCTATTCCTATCTAATGAAAGGGGTTGGCATCGCGCCAGGTGGCTGACCTTACGTTACTCATAACGTTCTATGCAAACATGTATCCAGTTATTACTGACAAGCCTAAATCATATGTATTTTCCTTCTATCTATATGAGTATGAGAGCTGACTTGATTAATAAAAGGCTCTTTGTTATATATTAATGAAGCATATCCTTCAGAGTTGCTTTCGAGAGTAGTCTATAAAGTAGTCTCCGATCTCGTCGAGATGCAATCTTCGAACAAAACACCAAGGTTCAGTATCAAACCTCTAATCATTGTACAAGCGAGGCAACTAGCATGCGCTTCTACCGCACTACAATCCTTGCATGTTGAACTATTTTGAACATCGCTCTGTTTTTTTGTCCTATATACTGAATTCACTAGTGCATGTTACCCATCAGATTCCACTCTTGCAGCAGCCTAGACATTCCTAAGGGCTCAACTTGGTCCTTTGCTAAGATCTAAAAGAATCTCTTACCTAGATCGTCGGAGCTCTCATTTTTGAATGAGATGAGAGGGGTGGTCCTTCTCATGAACATGGAACGAGGACAGGTAATGTTGTTGATCCGCTGCTTCACATTTTTCTCAAAACGTTCCTCTTCCAGGAATAATCGAAATTCTTCCAAGTCCTCGGGCGGCTTTAGGCCTAGAGTACTAGGGTCAGGTCCATGTGTACTCGTGGGTTCTTAGTCTTCGCTCTATCGAGCAACTGCAGATCGGATAGAGGAAGGATTACTTTTTGATTTTGTTTTATTTTGAATCCTTGTACCCGGTTTGTGAGGCATGAAATAATATTATTCTAAGTCGGCTTAGTAGTCTCCGCTACGCCAAACGTAGGTCAGTAACTATACGCAAGAAATCGGCTACTTCGGGTGATTTTTCTCCGCATGTTTCAATCTACTTATCAAATTTTTGTAGCAACGTTGTAACAAATCATTGGGCGAGCCTAATTTTGTTCCCTGGACTACAATGTGATCACCCACAAATAATAGTAATGATGCTTTCATTAACTGTGGTATGTTAAACTCAAACAACGAAAACCATTTTTCAGTGAACTCACCACATATATATATCCGTAACAGTCTTGTGAAGTTTAGGATATTTTCGGGGACCCCATTCATTTAAAATAGTCCACAATTCATATTTGATGATGTTTAATAAGAAAACTTACAGCAGATTTTCTGTCAGCTATGCATGAGACATACAAATGACTCCAGCTCGATTGACGTATTTTGGCGGTTTTTTATTTCATTTTCCTCTTTTGTTTAACAGACAAAGATTTGAACAATGAAATCATGATTGGCTCATTTCCCCATTGTTTATCAATATATATTTAGTGAATATATAGTATATACATTATGTAAGTACTATATATAACCTAGTAAAGCTGTCCAGATAGATCAAAAGTATAATTATTATGCATACAGGAAAAAAGAATCAATATAAGTAAATAGATCACATAAATCATTTATATTTGATGACAGTGAAATACGTATCTATGTATAATATACCCATATATAATATCGAGGATAGTAGAAACTGGTATATATATATATAACTTATATTATATATACACCGGATTAGAGTAGCCGTCGACCGAGAATCATCTATAAATATTTATATATATATAATCATATGATTATATATACTATATATATATAATTAGATTAGTAAATATATAATTTATTGTATATTATATATATAGCTTATACAAATGTAGGCATATAGCCAAAAATGAAATGTAGCTTATATTATATATTAATCTATTATATATCACTAATAATATATCTTTACGTTATACTATATATATATAACTTTGTTATAATTTTTTCTACTCTCCTTATGTAATATAATATAGCTTATATATAGTACTTAGTTATAACTATGTGATACTAGTAACGCTGATATATGTTGATAGTATATATGAAGTATATATAATTATTATATATCTATATATATAGCTATATATTAATATATTTATATATCGTATATATTATTATAATAATTATAGTATATATAAATATATATTAATAATATATATAGCAACAACTTCTCAGGTCTCTCTAACAGAGTAATTGAAATATCCTTTTTAAGAATTTTTTCTCTCTCCTTTGTAAAAAAATCTTTAATTTTCACTTTTTCCTTAAAGATTGTACGCTGATAAGTCATTTCCTAATATCAATTTCCGTTTTTAAAAAAAACGTACCGAATTGGCTAGCGAGCTCTCCCTTTGTTGCCACTAGAGTTGCCAAGTTTTTCAATCTTACTGATTATTCATTCTTTATTATTATTGTTTACTGGCATGTTCTAAAATTATACTATTATTATTATTATTATTAATTATTATTATTATTATTTTTTTTTAATTTTTATTATTATTATTATTATTATTTTATTATTATTATTATTAGTTATTATTATCTTATTATTATTATTATTATATTATTATTATTATTATTTATTATTTATTATTATATTTTATTATTATTATTATTATTAATTATGTAATTATTATTTTTCATTATTATTATTATTATTATTTTTATTTTTTATTTTTTACTTTTAATTTTTTTCATATTTTTTTATTTTTTTAATTTTTATCATTCAATTTAACTCCGGTACTTTTTTATCTTTTATGTTTAATTATTATAATTCTTTAAAAATATTAAATTTTTTTAATATTTATAGTTTGAGTTTTGCCCATTTCACATTTTCCGTTGAGATTTATAATTATTATTATTGGATTTTATTATGATTATTATTAGTTTATTTATTATTTATTTAATGTTCAATTATTATTACTTTAGTAATATTAATTAAAATTTTATTAATTGATTATTTATTTTGATTTTATTAATTATTGATGATTAATACACCACTAATTATTAGTTCATTAATTATTATCTATTATTTTATTGATTATTATTATTATTATTATTATTTTAGATTATTATTATTATTATTATTATCTATTATTAATTATTACATTGATTGATTCATTATTATTATTGATTATATAATATGTTCCTTAAATATGATTTTATATATATGAGTTGGCAGGCAAAAAACATCCTTATTTCCATTTTATTATTATTGAATTTAATTAGTTATGAATTATCTATTTATTAGGATAATATATTCATTATATATCTTCACTTGGAATTTAATGTATTATTATTATTTATTTTTTAATGGTTCATTATTTATTATAATGTAATTAATAATTACGTATGAATTATTTATTTATTATCTTTTTATTTATTATTTTATTTGAACACACATTTAACTATCATCTATTAATTTCATTTCCCAATCAATCTTATTAATTTTATTTTCAATAGTATTATATTAGAATAATTTAATGTATTTTAATTATTATTATTGAATTATTATATTTTAATCGTATTTAGCCGACCTTGGTTGTTTTACATCTTTTATTCTTTGCTATTATTATTCATCTTGACTATATATTTATTATTATTATTTATAGTCATTATTATTGGCCTATTATTATTATTCAATTGGTTATTGTTGTTATTACGTATTTAGTCAACTATTAGTATTCTTTACTTGTCTATTTATTCATTTTTAGTATCCATTTATTATTTATCAGTCCCTGGTTGTCTTTACTCATATTTATTCGTTATTTGGTTATTATTAACGATTATTTGGAAGAATCGTGGCAATCTTTTAAAGCATTTAACGAGGTCCTATCAACATTAAAATTAGGATTACAATACTGCTTTTTTTTTATATGCGACGCATAGCTTCTTGTATTTTATTAAGATTTCTAATTGTTTAGGTGTAGAGGAAGTTAGAAGCATTAAAATTTACGATAAGAATTTACACATTTATAATACTACAATAAAGCTTAGGAAATAAAAAATGTGTACCACGTCCACCTATTAGAAACGCTAGTTGATTAATTAGGCTTATAACTTCAGTTCCAAACAAGGAATTTTACGAGGAGTTATCATAAAGAAAAACTACGCTACGCAACCACGACCGCCTTGTGGACGCACCCGTCCGTACGCCAGCCAAACTAGCAAGTAGAAATTTCTTTCAATGCTAGTGACTTCTTCTTCGATATTTACCCAATGAAAGTGACAGTGCCACAGGTAGCTCACTCGTTACGGGGAAAACTTTTCGTTTGGCATAACATTTTTTTTTATTTGATTGTCTATTAAGGTAAGTCATTATTTAACTTCGATATCATTTACCCTCCGTTTGCTGGTGTTTTGCTTTCCGTCTTGTCAAACTTCCCTTGATATTTAATAATAATTTGCATTAGAAGACGTGACACGAGTTTAAAGTCTGATTCCAACATTCTCTTACTATCTTCACGTAGAGTCATTTTAACTGAAAAATTCACCCCAGTTAACATTAATAAAAACACCTAAGTTTTTCTTGATCTACGTTTCGATCTTTGTTATCTCATTTTTCTTCAAGTTGGCTTGATTAGGTGGCACTAACATTTGTAAAATTGTGGAGAGAAAATAGCCACGACGAGGCTCATTTTTATAGTAGGGTAGGATGGATTTACAAAATAGAAAAGATTTTTAAATTTCGCTTATTTTATTTAAAGGGAAATAAAAGAAAAAACATTAATAACAATTTACTTCAAGATTTATTGATATAATTTTATGTATTTATAGCACTATTCTATTCCACATAGTAAATAATAAATTTTGAAATATAATGTTTTGTATTACCTATTGCACAACTGATGAAACTTAACATTAATATAAAATCATGATAAAAATAGGATATATACTTACCAAAAAAAATTTCATCATCAATCAAAATTCTTAAAAATATGACATGCAACCTAATTTTTTTTAAAGAAAGGAACAATTCTAACACTTAAAGCAGGAAAAAGAAAAACTTTAAAAAACTTTAATAAAATTATATCTAGTAAATTTTGTCCCAAACTCGAATAATTTATAAAAATAATAAAATGGAAATTAATTAAAACTGAAGCAAAATTACCATAACTATTTTATTCGTAAATTTCAGTCCACGTAATATGATATACTTGCATATATGTATACGAATGCTTTTGCATCACATTTATATGTATGTGTGGAAGTAAAAATATGAGCGTTTTGTTTCATTGCATATTTCCGTCATATAGATACAAGTAATAAAATTTGCGTCATATGTATGAAATATTAAAATAATGTACATTCATTTTTATATTAAATAGATATGAAAAAAAAGAGAATAATAGATTGATGTGATAATCAGCGAAATTTTAAGGAAGATATCAAATTATAAGTTTCTGATAAACTTTTAATCATTTTGAATCTAAGTAAAAATTTGAAATTAAAAAACTCCTAGATTTAGAAACCTTTTCTAGCAATGATATTGAGGAGCTTGAAATTATTTTAAATGAACTAATTCAGTACGTAAAATTTTTAAAATATCTATCTACAATTCCCATCGTAAACGAAATAATATTTGATTTTTCTTCAGAAGAATCAAATTAAGATTACAAACCATATATATTCTTTTCGCTATAATAAATGAAACAATCTAAATTGGATAGGGCATTTAAAAATTGATGATTCAATTAAAAGGTTTTAAAATCGAGAATACGAGTCTTATACAAGTGTTGATTTAAATACCTATTCTGACATTAGAACTGCCATTCAAAATGAAGATGAATTCTCACTTCCATCAAAAAATTATCTATACATTGAAGGATCAATAAGGAAAACGGACAATGACTCTATTTATGGTAAAAATGAACCTGGACCAGAAACAGGACCAGGAACAGATTTGTGCATAAATTTAATTAATAATATAATAATAAATTTATTTCTTAGGATTGATTATCAACTTGGAAATGGAACTATCAAAGGATATTCAAATTCAGGACAAGCAACAACTATAAAGTCGATCTTAATCTATCCCAACAATTCTACAAAAGGAATGAATTTTATGTGGATATCAGAAAAAAGTGATAAAGGTTGTATAAAAGCAAATCTAGGATATGAAGAGAGGCATAATTATCAATTTAAAAAAATCATCGGGAAATTTCAGTGTTGCTATTCATTTGAGTAATATTTTTGGATTTTTTGAAAATTATAACAAAGTCTTTATGGAATGAACCATCAGCTAGCACTATGTGAGAAAAAGATGATAAAAAATGCTATTTTAAAATCACCTGATGTGGATACTAAGAGTATTTTTAAAGTTCCAGATACTAAAATTATTTTAACAAAACCATTTTTCGAATGCCTCATGTAACACCCACCAATGAATATTTGAAAAAATTAAGTTATGATATTCAAAATAAAATAAGATTAAACGCTAATTTCTTGAATAGACAGTATGAATCTATCTCTGTAAATGAAGGACAAAGTTTGACTGTAGATTAAATATTTCCATTAGTGCAGTGTAACCAAGACATATCCTAATAGCTTTTCAAATAGGAAAAAAGTAATAATCAGACTAAAAATCAGCTATTTTTAATTACTGTAATATAACTAATACCTATGTTGATTTAAATAGTGATTAGTATCCAGAAATGGATTTACAACTCGATTTTAAAGAGAATAAATGTACAATTGCTTATAAAATATCTTGTGATTACTTTAATCATGCATCAGATAAATGAAACTCTCCCATTTTATTATACGAATTTCAAACTTTGTATCCTTTATTAATATTTGATGTTAGACGCCAATCTGAAAAATTTAAAAACTTTGTTACAGATATTAAAATCAAAGCTAGTTTTAAAGAGAATATCCTTAAACACACTTGTGCTTTGCTTTTTTATTATCCGATCTACTAATAAAAATACAATATGATGGCAATAAAATTAGGTATAATAATATTTTTCCTTTAAAATAAATGAAGTATTATTGCATGCACTGTAAATGATTACAAATACTGTAAATATTCGAAAAGTAATTCTTCCCTTAGAGGTATTTATGTGAGATGTTGAAAAGTGAAAATTCAATTTAGATCTAATAAAATAAATTAAAATATAAATAAATCATTTGGTAGCAAAAATATACCCCATAGAATTTAAATTATAAAAAGTAAGAAACGTATAAAACTAAAAATATTATATATGGAAAATTATATATTATATATTTTTTTCTTTTATAGCAAATGAAGCATTATTGCAATCATTGTAAAATGATAACTGTTACCAAAAATGTTCCAAAACATACGATTTCTAAAAAACCTATGCTCAGGTGTTTGTGTGAGATGAGGAAAAGTAGAAACTCGATTCACATCTAATAATGGGCAGAATAAGTAATCGAAAATAGTACCAAATAAAAAATCTTCTAAAAAGATAAGTAAGGTGAAATTGATAGCCAATGGTAAGCTTGGTGGTGTAATATTAAATATACCATCATTGCTAGCAGCTGCGAGTGCAGCTTGTTCTCTTGCTGGTGGTGCTAGTGTGATAGCTAAAACTATTATTAATAAGAAAACAGCCAAATGAACAGGTGAAAGAAAGGTGAAAATATAATCGTCAAATGGAGAAAGGGAAATGTCTTTTTTAGCTCCGTACCTTCGTCGAAAAACTGGAGAAGGATTATATTTGAAACCGTTCAGAGATTAAAAATTAAAAATAAACCGCCGAGTCAATATGATCTTATAAAATATGTTAAGAGACTAAAAATTAAAAATTTTAAAGGAATTTATATGAAAAATATTTTTCCAAGCAATTTTAATATAGGAAATGAATGTGGGATTATGAACTTAGATTCAATTAAAGGTTTTGGAAAGTATTGGACATGTTGGTTTAAAAGTAATAACGATAAATTATGCTATTATTTTGATTCATTTGTAGTAGATCTTCCTTTAGGATTTGAATTTTTTTTTTTTTTTTTTTTTTTTTTTTTTTTTTTTTTTTTTTTTTTTTTTTTTTTTTTTTTTTTTTTTTTTTTTTTTTGAAATTTTTTTAAAAAAAGGTGATAATTTAGGGGTATTGTTTTAACTAAAGGAATACCATAGGGTAACCGCAAAGATGGCAGGAGGTGGGTCTCTCGGCTCCCGGGTTGACGAACGGGGGGGATCCCCCTCCGGGATGGTCTCGGAACCCGTCTTTGGTTTGGTGTCGGCGGGGGGGTTCCTCGACTATCCCTCCGGGGTATGAACCGTCCCCCCCTCCGTGGCTCGAGCCCCTAAATGGGGGAAATTTTTTTTTTTAAAGATATCGTACGAAAAAAAAAAAAAAATTATTAATACATAGTAGAATTATGATTATTTAGAAAATATCTTTTGTTTTACTCTGGTGTTGCACCTTTAAAAAATTTTTCTCCATTTTAGGGGGGCTCGAGCCGGGACGGGGAGGGGAGGGGGGGACGTTCATACCCGAGAGGGGATGGTCGGACGTAAACCGGACACCAAAGACAAAGAGCGGGTGTTCGGGACCTCCGGAGGGGGGGATTAGTACCCCCGTGTCACCGGGAGGCGAGAGACCCGATCTGCCATCATTTGCGGAATTTGCCTATGGTATTCCTTTAGTTAAATTAATACCCTAAGTTAGGGAATTTTTTTTTAATATTTCGGACGAATAAAGGCCAAAAAAAAAAAAAAAAAAAAAAAAACAAAAAAAACCCCAAAAAAAAAACCCCTCCTTAGGATTTTCCGCTGATGTCCAAATATAATTGTGTTTTAATGGTAGTGCTAGCGGGTTCTCGAGTACTGGTTATAAGTGGACACAGTAAACCTCTTTGCTATATTATCTAGTATACTATATATAATATATATATATATATATCTATATATATTATAATATATATAATTATATATATATTATATTATATATATATATATATATAGTGGCTTTTCCCTCCATGTATGCAAAGCATGCAATGAATGCGTACCTATGTTAAGTAAAAAAATAACAGATAATATCAACTTGATTAAAGTAATATAATTTTAAATTTTATCTGATGATAGCATGCAGAACATCGAATGAAAGATCCGCTTCTATAAAGTAATGGCCCTTAATTCTATTAGTAATATGGATGATATGCAATACCTGAATGATCAATTGCATTGTCAACAGAGAAACAATGTTAACTTCCAAGAAATAGCCTTAACTCACGACTAATACGGCTAATTTACTTACTTTTTTTTTCATTAAGTATGCCTCTAAACTCAGCTTCTTTAAAGGGAGAAAAATTTATATGTAATTTAGATCTTAAAACACAAGTGAAGAAAATATTTTTTAGTTGCCTTTTTTTTTCATCATAGCTTTTTGTTTTGTTTTCAGTTTGGGGTTGTTATTATTATTATTATTATTTTTTATTTATTTTATTATTTTCTTATTATTATTATTAATTATTATTATGTATTACATTATTACATATTATTATTATTATTATTTTATTATTATATTACTACACACACACATATATTATATTATTATATATATTATATAATTATATTATATATATATATCTCTATTATATATATATATATTACCTATATATATAATTTTATCTATACTCATACTATATATTAATTACTATATTATCTACATACTCTATATATAAGTATATATTTGGAGAAACTAAAAGAAGTCCCGCATGATTCTCTACCATTAGATAGGATAAAGAAACTAATACATATTGGAATACGCTTAAGATTTGTATGATTTTTTTTTCTTTATTATATCTCCACAAATTTCAATATAGAAAATAACTAATGAAATATGATGGATCAAGCTTATGTAAATAGTTACATAATTTGACAGCTATGGTAACAAAACAAAATCTAGGGTGAACCCGCAAAGTACTGCCGAGTCGGGTTCTTCTGGCCTCCTGGGGGACGACCCAGCGGGGATTCGTTCTCTCTGTCCCACAGTCAGCTTTCGAGCCCTAAAGACATACAAAACATTCATACGCCTGATTCATCTGTTATTAGGCATGATAGAATCATCCCTTTTTTTTTTCTAAAATTTTATACTCTGATTTCATATTATGTTATTAGTTTTTCTTGTACCTATCGTAGTTATTGCAAACTAAACAAAATACAAATGGTTAAATTATCAGTCAACAATTCTTTGCCATCAACCAAATTATCATACGCGGATACTAATTGTTTTAAGTGATTCCTTGTACCGTATCTTGTTTTAGAGATATCCATGCGGGTCTTTCTTTAGTTTGGATATATATATATATACTATATATATTTTTATCTACCTATATATATATCCTGTATCCACAATTTGAATTGTTTCTCAAGAAATATAGTAATAATAAAAAAAATATATATATAAGTAATATAACATTTTCTTGTGAAAAACATATTTAGGCGATGTACAAGGAAAACGATCGTCAAATATGTTAAACCACGCCGGCGTTGCAAATTTATTATTAGGAGTGGGGCAAGTAGATAATCTATAAGGGTTTGAGTGATAAACCTTACCCTCTCCCCCCAACACTAAACTATCAAAGAACAAATTAATAATTATAGTATATAATAATAACCTAAAATACTACATATAAATGCATAAGAAATCGTGATATAATATATAAATTATATTAATATAATATAAAAAATTATATAATATAATATAATTTAGTAAAATAGTAACTTTACCCTTAAAAATAGGTTGACAAGCAACCAGTAGAATCCCAAGCATTCAAAAAAAAAAATTATATCACTAGGTAGCCATCATATAATATACATCAATAGATGTTTAGGCACGTAACTAGGTGCTTTTTTTCATGATACTATGGTAAACCTTTGAATGGTAACTTGTACCCTTAAAAATAGTGTTGACAAGTCAACCTAAATACTTAAAACCAACCTAACCTGAACTAAACTCGCCACCTACTAAAGATAACAAATTAAAAAAAAAAATATAATTCAGCCCCAAGAACGATGTATTAATGTAATCATAGAAAAAATCTACCCTGGAAATTATATTATTTATATTATTTATATCATTATAGTCCCCGTTCCGTGTAGTCGTTAAGTAACTTTGTCCATAATTATAAATATTATAGTTAGTAAGATATATCTTTCTGCAAATTTTACTCAGGGTTTTTGTATTTGTATAGAACTTAAACAAATATTTATTTATACGTTTTAAAAACAATGTTAAATTTACTCATAAAATATATTATTTTCTCTATTCCCTGAAATTACCTAAACTCAAATTACTTGTTCATTTTTTTCTGTTTAGTATATAATCATAAATATCTAGAAAATTATAATATAGTTTGCAAAGAAATTTGCAAAGAATGTAAGAGGCATATTTATAATTATATTTGAGTTTACTGTACACGGTTTTTTTACCCGTGCCGTAAACTATCGGCATCTTCCAGAGTTATTATCGAGTAATTCTATATAAATTTAGTGAAATTAAGTATAAGTATTATATATAACAACCCTTTATCTCTAACCCACTAAATGAATCCTAGCCAACGTCCATAAATATATAAAGATTTAATATAAGCTTTTAAATAACATAATTAATAATTAGTAAGATATATGAGGTAGATTGGATTGTTATTTTTAAAAATTTTAGTAATATGATCTAATTTAGAAATTCGTATTTAATATCCTGAATACGAGAGAATCATTATTTTATAGTGAGAAATTTCTATATTTCCTTTACTTTAATACTAATGTTTTATTATTATAATTCATTATTATTATTAACATATATATATAATATTATTACTAAATATATAAAAGGTGTTCATTTGCTTTGTAACAACCAAGCACTGAAGAGTCTACATCTCAGAGAGATGAGAGAGAGAGAGAGAGAAGAGAGAGAGAGAGAGAGAGAGAAGAGTAAGTATAGTAGGTAGAGAAGAGAGAGAGAGATATTTGGTGTTTAGTTCAATACCTTTGATTAAATATATATAATGTAAATATAGTATATAGGAAAATACTATCATATTACTATAAAATTGATTGAAGGAAATAATAAGCTAAGATATCTTATATTATCTCTTAAAATATTTATATTATTGACTAATGTATTAAAGAAATTTATATCTATCATAATATCAGTATAAAATAACATCGTGTAATTAATACTTATATATGAGATAAATTATATATTATATAATATAATATATACATATAATATATAAAATACCAAACTCAGAATATATTTTAAATATATCTTTATATATATATATTTATCTTTAGTTATTATTTATAGAATAAATATTTACAGAAAGCAATGATCATATATATAATAATTTTATTATTAAAAAACAAATATATATCACAACATAAACTCATCTTAAATAAAGAAAAACATTTCAGAATCCTCTATAAATATATTAAATAATATATATAATATAAAGCATAATTTACGTATAAAAAGCTCGGAGTTAATAATTGTATACATGGTACATATGTTGACAAAACATAAAGTCTAGGGAGATCCACCCCTTTCCCGCCGCAGCAACGAAATCTGATACGAGTCCCCCGTGGCCTGTTTGTATGATTCAATGGTTGCTGAAATACCATTCGATGATATTGAGCATTCAATATTAGTGAAGGAATTAATATAAAAATAAAGCAAGAAAGAAATTACCTTTTTAATGCTACACATAAATATTCATTAAAATGAATTTGGTGACTTTCATATTCTAATAAATTTTCATACAGTACATTTATCTCCTGATTTTTTTTTTTTTTTTTTTTTCTCTCATATTTTTAAAAATCTTTAATAACATTCCCTTTTTATTTTTGTACATCATGTTATGTTCAAACATTTTGGTTTTCATGACAATCACAATAAATTGATAAATTTCGTCCATTGGCCAAAATGCTATTGAATAAATAGGGAAATTTTGGAGGCCTTTATTCATATTTTACATCTTTAAACAAGGCATTTTTGCAATTAAGTAAATAAAGTACCTTATTTAATAACCAAACTATGGAAAAAATAAATAAAAAGTAAAATAAATGTATACTACAAATAGGTTTGGCCGAAGCACCAGGTGCAGTGCCGTGAGTGGTGCGCTCACTTTGGTTCTGTGCGGTGCGGTGCGGTGCGGTGCGGTGCGGTGCGGTGCGGTGTGGGGCGGTGCGGTACGGTGCGGTGCATGGTGTGCCTCAGTGCGGAGCGGTAGAGTTGCGGTGTGGTTTGAATAAAATGTCTTTTGGTGTGGTGCTGCATATAATTCCAGTGTGATGGTATGTTGCAATTTTTAAAATAAAGTGATGCGGTGCTGTACAGTGCTGAGTTCATTGAAACATAGAAGAAGAAGAACGGTGTGGTACGAAATAAAGACTTTTGGTACGGTGCGATGCGGTGCGGTGCGCAAAAATTTCCAGGGTACTCAGCCACCCGTTTAATTAAAGCATCCCTCTCTCTCTCTCTCTCTCTCTCTCTCTCTCTCTCTCTCTCATCTCTCTCTTCTCGTTTCTCTCTCTCTCTCTCTCTCTCTTCTAATATATATATTAGTACTAATATATATTATATATATATATCTGATATATATAATATAATATAATATATATAGATATATATAATATAATATTATATAATATTTATATATATATATAATTATTCTAATATATATAATATATATATTAATAGAGATAAAAATGCTAAACTCCATTATTATATTTAATGCAAGAATATATAATAATATAATAAATATATATATAAATTATATATAAGTGACTATCTCTATATAATAGATAGTATAATATTAGATATATAATAATAAAAATAGGCTATATATATAGTAATAAATAATATATATTATATATTAATATATTATATATAATTATATATATATATATATATATATATTAAAGTTGTCACCACCATCACGGGCAGAGCCCTATTTCAGGAGCGGTGTTGCATGCAAAAATTTCATCCGCTAGAGCAAATCACGCAGATGAGCACCAGACGCAGTTTAGAGTGGGAATTAAATTCAGCAGGAAATACAGAAGATGGAAGGAATTCCACAAACAGAGGTGGCAGGAAAGAAGGAATAGTCACCGAGCGAAACTAGGCCTGGAGTACAATATCTACACAAACCGTGCGCAGGACAGCAGCAACTTCTCTTGTGCTACGATGGGTGTCGTTAAAAGGTGGTGTTACGCGAGTAGGTAAGTTCCCTCCGAGCACCTGCCGCTGCGTGTTCTTAAAGGGTACCTATTGAAAAGAAATTAAAAAGCTCTACCAACATCGCGCGCAAAGATAGAGGGTTAATTGTGAACTTGCACAATAGTACAGAATCAGAGTTTAATAAGCCTATTGGCTATTTGACTCGGATCCTCTTTCAAAAGCACGGTCTGAAACAAGCATGCCCCCTCCCCCCTCAAATATGAGAACGTGAGTTACTCAATACAACGGCGGATGAGACCTCGTTGATAGCTGGTAGTAACTTAAGAAGGGCAAAAAAAGGTCCCGACAGTACTAACAGAACTCCCACTCGTCTTTTGAGAGGCTGCCTAAGCAGTCGTATATGTGATGTGAGGTTTTCCAAGATATTCTTTTGTTGATGTTATACAGCAGTTGATTTGTGCTGGACAATTGGTTCTTTAGAGAAACCGTCAAAAGAGATATGGAGTTAGAGGGTTGTTTTTAGAGAGGGAGATTTGTTGAAGTTGAGTTTTTAAAATGCAATTGAATTTCACAAGTGTTTGAGGACGACCCCAATCAGGGAAATTTACCAGACTCAGCGAGGAATAGGAATCGGTAAAGATTAAAGACGAGAGGGCAATTCTAGAAGTAAAAGAGATGTGAGCAGAATTGAAAATGAGAAGTTGAAGAAATGAAAGGAGTTCGAGAAACTTGATTCGTGCATAATTGAGTGAGACAGTTTAGTAAGTGCAGGTGACGAGATCATAATGCAAAAGAGTAAGAATGAAAGTAGGAGATTAAGAACAGAAACCCCGATGGATACACCACTATGTGACAGAAAAGAAAGAATAAATTGCTCCATCCAACCACCATGCCGATATTTTAGCGTGTCTTTGAAAGAAAGCAAGACACAAAGTAATGAAGGCAATTTAAGCGCAGAGAGAGCGAAACCAAAGCAGGCGGAGCTTGGAGAGCAGTGATGCATGCCATTACCCGATCAAATGCTTTGGATATGTCAAGAGCCACCACGCAAGTCTCCCCGTGGTTCCTATAGAGCGGTGAAAAACCATAAATCAGTTAAATAGGAAAGTATATTGCCAGTAGACCTCGGAATGCCGGAAAGCCATACTTGGCTTATTGGATAAGAAGGGAGAGAATGAGAGTGTCGCGAGAGTGGTCTATGAAGTTGAGAGTTTAAGAAGGTGTTCAAAGATTTGTAGAGATATAATTACAAGTGAGAGCTATGAGGGGCGATAGTTAGAATAAGATTCCTCAGAGCGGCTTCCTTTTTTTCGGAACAGGCTGGACATGTGCGTGCTTCTTCCAACACTGAGGGAAATTGTTAATATTGAACATAGAGAATACTAGTGTTTGAACGAAGGTGAAGGGGCCAGCTCGTAAGCATCACCTACCCTCAAAACTCGGAGAGGAAACTGACCTTCACGGGCCACCCGACTTCCTCAGTTCATAGATCTCAGGAGGCCCATGGCACCGAATCATAATGTAATCACGGCAATTATAGTAGGACAACCTTGAGAGGAGAAGAGAGGGAAAAATGAAATGCCAGAATCGTATTTCAGTTTGTTGAGCTAGAGCGAAAATAGGAGGCCCGATGAGATTTGCCTTTTCAGTGGAGAGTTTAGACAACCAGAGCCATCAGATCGAATACGAGGAGGAAAGGCGATTTACAGAAGTTATATATATATATATATATATATATATATATATATATATAGTATATGATATATATATATATAGTATTATATATATATATATATTACTTTATATATTAATAATAATATAAAATTTGATATATATTTATAACATGTGAATATGTATATTTTACGATATATATATATATATATAGCCAAACTCCAGATTAGGAGCACAGATATATCTCGAAAAGTACGCCACTTACAGAAAAACCAATTACATATTTGGAATCAGCGTATAAAGCTTATAAAAAAAAAAAAAAAAAATATTAGGGGGCTCAAGTCTCTTTAGTTTAATATATATATATATATATATATATATATATATATATATATATATATATATATATATATATATATATAATATATAAATATAGTATTATTATATTATAATATATAATTATTCTATATAATATATATATGGGTGAAAACTAAAGGAACAAGCTCTCCGCATTAGCATATGACGAAAAACTAAGAGATAGGCACAGGAAAAACTGATAACACATGTTAATCGAATAAGCGTATGAAAATTAGTATTGAATAAGGAAAAAATAAAAATATTTATTTTAATTTTTTTTTTATTAGTAATATATCCAAAACTACGAAGGTACAAGAAAACTAATATACATACTTTAGAATCAGCGTGTTATTGTATTTGTGTATGAGAAAAAAGATTTTTATTTTTAGAGCTAAACAGAATACACGCAGGATCGGTAAATCCCGTCAAAGATTGCATTAAAAACTCTAACTGGTCACAAACTGAAAATATATATATATAAGATATATATATATACAGTATATATAAATATATATATATTATATATACAGAAATATATATATATATATATATATATATAATATTCATATATATATATAGAGAAGTATCGAGGGAAAAAAAAACTAAATAAATATAATTATTATATATATAAATTATATTATATATAATATATAATATATATAATATATATAGTATATATATATATATATATATATGGTTATAATTGGTTTAAAAATACAACTTTTGGTTTAAAAACTACAACTCATATCGTCAAAAACTTACATAGATACAGGAAAAGGGAATACATTGTTGGGAATCCTGGTAAAATTTTAGTGCAGGAAAAATGAAAAAAAAAAAAAAAAAAAAAAAAAAAAAAAAAAAAAAAAAAAAAAAAAAAAAAAAAATAAAAAAAAAAAAAATCATATCTCAAAAACTACAATAGCTACAGCGAAAAGGAATACATTTTTGGAATCCTTGTAAAATTTTACATAAGAAAATGTAAAAAAAAAAATTAAAAATAAAATAAATAAAATAAATATTGGCTTTTTTTTTTTTTTTAGGAGCAGGGGACATTATATATATATATATTATTTGTAAAGGTATTACACGGGCAATGTAGGGGGCTCGAGCCGACGGGAACACAGGGGGGACGTTTCCATACCCCGTAGGGGAGGGCGGAGGAACCCCCGCGACCCGCGACACCAAATACCAAAGAGCGGGGGTTCCGGAGACCCTCCCCGGAGGGGGGGAATTAGTCCAACCCCGTAGTTCCCCGGAAGGCCGAGAGACCCCGACTCCTGCCATCGGTGCGGTATACCCTTGGGGTATTCTTTAGTTAAAAAAAAAAGCAAAATTTAAATAGAAAGTCTATTTATTTTAACGAGTAAACCAATAAAAGCTCTAAATAGGCTCTCTAATCATATTACTATAATTATTAGCAATAATTTTTTTTTTTATTTTGAATTTTTTTTACATGTTCCTTATGTAATTTTACCAGGATTCCAAAAATGTATTCCTTTTCGCTGTAGCTATTGTAGTTTTTAGATGTAATTTTTTTTATTTTTTTTTTTTATTTTTTTTTTTTTTTTTTTTTACATTTTCCGCACTAAAATGGTACCAGGATTCCAACAATGTATTCCTTTTCCCTGTATCTATTGTAGTTTTTTGTCAGATATTGAGTTGAAGTTTTAAACCAATTATCAACCTACTATATATATATATATATATATAATATATTTATATATATATATAGTATATATATATATATATATATATATATATATAGTATTATATATATAAGTTATTATATATAGTAATTACTATTATATATTATATAATTATAATATATATATATGAAATATATATTTAAATATAAAATAGTTCTTAATAGATTAATAATAATATATAATATATTATATTATATATATAATAAATATTAATAATGATATATATATATAGTTTATTATATATAAAAAAATTAAATATATATAATTTACTCTCTTTCTTCTTGTCTTGGTTTACAACTAAATGGTCAGTTTGAATTTTTTTTTTTTTTTAAATATATTTGCTCAAACGTTATATGATATCAACAATGAATTTCAGAGGTAACGGACATGATTCAAAAAAATATAGGAGAAGTATTTTTTAAATTAATTATTTAAAAAAATCCAAACAATTTTTGTTTAAATATTTTTTCAAAAATGACATATCTCGAAAAGTACGACACTTACAGAAAAAAACAATTTACATATGTGGGGAATCAGCGTTATAAATGCTTATTAATGAAAAAATGTAAAAAAATGAAATAAAAAATAAAAAAAAAAATTAGGGGAGGCTCGAGCCGGACGGGATGACATAGGGGGTGGGCGACGTTTTTCCATGATCCCACAGGTAGGGGAGGCCGGAGCGAAACCTCCGCGACACCCAATATACACAAGACCGGGAAGGTTACGTATGACCCTCCCCGGAAGGGGGAGGAAATAGTTCCTACCCTCGGACCGTTTTCCCCCGGAAGGTCCGTAGAGACCCTTTCCTTGCCATTCTTTGTCGGAGATTTTACCCTTGAGTTTTCGGTAGCTCTCCTTTAGTAAAAAAAAAAAAAAAATAAAATAAAATTACAAACGGTCTGTAAAACGAAACTGGTCTTATTATATTTTATGATAATCATGTCGTTACCACTAGACAATTCATTGTCATCGGTATCTTATTTTCAATTATTCCTCACAACTGTGATAACTTTGAAAAAAAAATTCAAAACTTCATTTGTTCTTTATTTTCATAGAAGTCCTTTTCAAAAATATATGTCTATTTATATATATATATATATATTATATGTATAATAATATAATATATATATATATTATACTATATATATATTATATCCTTATAAAATTGCTACAACAAAGACTATGATGGATCATCTCGTTATCTTGCCTGCACCTCCCATTATACATTATCGATGCATGTGATCCGAACACTTTTTCATAAACGTAAAAGTAAAAAATGCTCGTAAAGTCAAATAGTAAATCAAATTTAAGTAAATTAATAGCAACTAAAATTGCACGATTTAACGTATTTGTCAGCATTTGAAAAAATAATGCAAATTCTATGAAACTTCTACTTTTCATACCTATCAGAATGTATATCGGAACATTATTTTATCGATAGTTTTATGAAAAGTATAAAATAGTCAATTAAATTGACGTTTTTAAAAATGAAAATTCACCCATAATCTGTTTCTTAATCCCCAAACTAGTTGCATTAATAGATGTGGGAAAAGCTTCCGTTTTTTATAAAAAATTTTAAAATCTAAAATTACGCTTTTGCTTAAATTTTCACATTACAAATTTAGAACTCTTAGAAGTACGATTTTTCCTAAATTTCAACATTTGAAATTATTTGGTAAATCTGAAAATTGAATTTTTAAGGGGATTTGAAAAAATAATGTGTTTCATTGAAATGCAATTTCAAAAAGCAGAAAGTACGAAATTTCAAAATAGTTTATACGGTGTCTTAAAATGGAACGTTTTAATGAAAATTTCAATATTGTTTGTTATTACAAATATTTCTTTAGTTGGAGAAATATACCTGTTTTTTTTAATAAAAAAACTTTAACTTCTTAATTAATTTACGCTTTTTCGTAATAAATTTTCTACGGGGTAGATGCATTCTAATTTTAGAACTCTTAAAAAAGTTACGATTTTTCCTTAATTTCAACATTGAAATTATTTGTTAAATCTTAAAATTGAGTTTTTAACGGTATTTTCAGCATTTAAAAAAATAATGTGTTTCATTGAAATGCAATTTCAAAAAGCAGAAAAGTGAATTTATTAATAGTTTTAGGTGTCTTAAATTGACGTTTTTTAATGAAATTTCAATATTTGTTTTTATATTCCAAATATTTCATTAGTTGTGAAAACCTGTTTTAATAAAAAATTTTAAAAACTTCTACAAATTACAAGCTTTTTTCTTAAATAAAATTTCATTTTACAAAATTTAAAACTATTAAAAAGTTACATTTCTTTATCTCGTAAATTTAAACATTTTTGAAATATTGGTCAGTAAATCTTAAATTGAGTTTAAGTTTAACGGTTTTCTTCTATTTTCAGCATTTGAAAATAATGTGTGTGTTTCATTGAATGCAATTTCAAAAAAGCAGAAAAGCTATTTCAATAGTTAGGTGTCTTAAATTGACGTTTTTTAATGAAATTTCAATATTTGTTTTTATATACCAAATATTTCATTAGTTTTGAAAACCTGTTTTAATAAAAAATTTTAACTTCTAAAATTAAGCTTTTTCTTAAATTTTCACATTACAAATTTAGAACTCTTAAAAGTACGATTTTTACTAAATTTCAACATACTTTTGAAATTAGATTCCTGAGCGTGTTAATATATCTTACAATATTTTACAAAATTGAATTTTTTTTAAACAGCGGCGATGTCAGCACTTTGAAAATAAATGTGTTTCATGGAATATGTCCAATTTCATATTATATAACATATTGCAAGATAATAATTATTATAAATAGTTTTTATTGACAAAAAATTGACGTTTTTTAATGAAATATCAATATTTGTTTTTAGTATAGTTCCAACATATATTCCAAATATTTCATTAGTAGTGAAAAACCTGTTTTAAATAATAAATTTTAACTTCTAAAATTACGCTTTTTAATTCTAAAATTATCACATTACAAATTAATAGAACTTCATAAAAGATACGATTCCTAAAATTATCAACAGAAGAATTATTTATAACGCCGTCAAATCTTAAAAGAGTTTTTAACGGTATTTCAGCATTTGAAAGAAAATTAATGTGTTTTCATTGAAATCATTTCAAAAACAGCAGAGAAAAGGTGAATTATTAATAGTTTTAGGGTCTTAAATTGACGTTTTTAATGAAATTTCAATATTAGTTTTTTCTTCCTGTTTTTTCATTAGTAGTAAAACGCTGTTTTAATAAAAATATTCTATAACTTCTAAAATTACGCTTTTTCTTAAATTTTCACATTACAAATTTAGAACTCTTAAAAGTACGATTTTTCCTAAATTTCACAATTTGGAAATTTTATGGTAAATCTTAAAATTGAGTAGTTTTTAACGGTATTTCAAGCATTTGAAAAAATAATGTGTTCATTGAAACATGGCACAATTCATAAAAGTGCAGATAAAGGAATTTATTAATTGTTGTATGGTGTCTTACATTGACGTTTTTTAGACTTTTGAAAATTTTCTAACTATTTGTTTTTAATAATGGTTATACCAAATATTCCATAATAGCTATGTGAATAAACCTGTTTTAATAAAACTATACTTTCTTTTAAAAGGTACGATTTTTCCTTTAAATTTCAACATATTGAAAATTATTTTCGGATAAATTCTTAATTGAGTAAAGTTTTAACGGTAATTTCAGCATTTGAAAAATAATGTGTTTATTGAAATGCATTTCAAAAAAGCAGAAAAGCGAAATTTATAATAGTTTAGGTGTCTTAATATGACGTTTTTTAAGAAATTTCAATATTTGTTTTAATATATATAATCATTAGTTGTGAAAACCTGTTTAATAAAAAAAGTTTAACTTCTAAAATTACCTATAGTTTTCACATTACAAATGGTTTTGGATGTACGCGGAGAGAAGTACGGATTTTCCAGTATACAACATTAAAATTAATTGGGGTAAATCTAGTTTTTTTTTAAAATTGAGTTCTTTTACGGGATTTTCAGCATTTAAAAAAAAATGCTGTGTTTCATTGAAATGCAAGTTCAAAAAGCAGAAAAGAGAATTTATTAATTGTTTTAGGTGTCTTAAATTGACGTTTTTTAATGAAATTTCAATATTTGTTTTTATATACCAAAATATTTCATTAGTTGTGAAAACCTGTTTTAATAAAAAAATTTAACTTCTAAAAATTACGCTTTTTCTTAAATTTTCACATTACAAATTTAGAACTCTTAAAAGTACGATTTTTCCTAAATTTCAACATTTGAAATTATTTGGTAAATCTTAAAATTGAGTTTTTAACGGTATTTTCAGCATTTGAAAAAATAATGTGTTTCATTGAAATGCTATTTCAAAAAGCAGAAAAGTGAATTTATTAATAGTTTTAGGTGTCTTAAATTGACGTTTTTTAATGAAATTTCAATATTTGTTTTTATATACCAAATATTTCATTAGTTGTGAAAACCTGTTTTAATAAAAAAATTTTAACTTCTAAAATTACGCTTTTGCTTAAATTTTCACATTACAAATGTAGAACTCTTAAAAGTACGATTTTTCCTAAATTTCAACATTTGAAATTATTTGGTAAATCTTAAAACTGAGTTTTTAACAGTATTTTATGCATTTGAAAAAATAATGTGTTTCATTGAAATACAATTTCAAAAAGCAGAAAAGCGAATTTATTAACAGTTTTAGGTGTCTTAAATTGATTTTTTTAATGAAATTTCAATATTTGTTTTTAAACACGCAAATATTTTCATTAGTTTGTGAAAACCTGTATTTAATTAATGTTTTTATGAAATTATGAAATTACGCTTTTGCTGAAATTTTCACATTACAAATTTAGAACTCTTAAAAGTACGATTTTTCCTAAATTTCAACATTTGAAATTATTTGGTAAATCTTAAAATTGAGTTTTTAACGGTATTTTCAGCATTTGAAAAAATAATGTGTTTCATTGAAATGCAATTTCAAAAAGCAGAAAAGCGAATTTATTAATAGTTTTGGTGTCTTAAATTGACGTTTTTTAATGAAATTTCAATATTTGTTATTATATACCAAATATTTCATTAGTTGTGAAAACCTGTTTTAATAAAAAATTTTAACTTCTAAAATTACGCTTTTTCTTAAATTTTCACATTACAAATTATAAGTTCTCTTAAAAGTACGATTTTTCCTAAATTTCAACATTTGAAATTATTTGGTAAATCTTAAAATTGAGTTTTTAACGGTATTTTCAGCATTTGAAAAAATAATGTGTTTCATTGAAATGCAATTTCAAAAAGCAGAAAAGAGAATTTATTAATTGTTTTAGGTGTCTTAAATTGACGTTTTTTAATGAAATTTCAATATTTGTTTTTATATACCAAATATTTCATTACTTGTGAAAACCTGTTTTAATAAAAACTTCTTAAAAGTACGATTTTTCCTAAATTTCAACATTTGAAATTATTTGGTAATTCTTAAAATTGAGTTTTTAACGGTATTTTCAGCATTTGAAAAAATAATGTGTTTCATTGAAATGCAATTTCAAAAAGCAGAAATTAGTTGTGAAAACCTGTTTTAATAAAAAATTATAACTTCTTATTTAAAAAAAAAAAAAAAAAAAAAAAAAAAAAAAAAAAAAAAAAAAAAAAAAAAATGCGAATGGATAAGAAACTTTACGGTGTCTTGGATTGACGTTTTTTTAATGAAATTTTCAATATTTGTTTTTATTATTCATTAGTTGTGAAAACCTGTTTTAATAAAAAATTTAACTTTCTAAAATTACGCTTTTTATTAAATTTTCACATTACAAATTTAGAACTCTTAAAAGTACGATTTTTCCTAAATTTCAACATTTGAAATTATTTGGTAAATCTTAAAATTGATTTTTAACGGTATTTTCGAGCATTAAAAAAAATAACTGTGTTTTCATAGAAAATGCAATTTTTCAAAAAAGCAGAAAAGAAGACCATTTATTAATTGTTTTAGGTGTTTCTTAATTGACTTTTTTTTTAATGAAAATTCAATATTTGTTTTTAATACCAAAATATTTCATTAGTTTGTGAAAACCTGTTTTAATAAAAAAAAATTTAACTTCAAATACGCTTTTCTTAAATTTTCACATTATAAATTTAGAACTCTTAAAAGTACGATTTTTCCTAATTTTCAACATTTGAAATTATTTGGTAAATCTTAAAATTGAGTTTTTAACGGTATTTTCAGCATTTGAAAAAATAATGTGTTTCATTGAAATGCAATTTCAAAAAGCAGAAAAGCGAATTTATTAATAGTTTTAGGTGTCTTAAATTGACTTTTTTTAATGAAATTTCAATATCTGTTTTTATATACCAAATATTTCATTAGTTGTAAAAACCTGTTTTTAATAAAAAAAATTAACTTCTAAAATTACGCTTTTTCTTAAATTTTCACATTACAAATTTAGAACTCTTAAAAGTACGATTTTTCCTAAATTTCAACATTTGAAATTATTTGGTAAATCTTAAAACTGAGTTTTTAACAGTATTTTAGGCATTTGAAAAAATAATGTGTTTCATTGAAATACAATTTCAAAAAGCAGAAAAGCGAATTTATTAACAGTTTTAGGTGTCTTAAATTGATTTTTTTAATGAAATTTCAATATTTGTTTTTATACACCAAATATTTCATTAGTTGTGAAACCTGTTTTAATAAAAAATTTTAACTTCTAAAATTACGCTTTTTCTTAAATTTTCACATTACAAATTTAGAACTCTTAAAAGTACGATTTTCCTAAATTTCAACATTTGAAATTATTTGGTAAATCTTAAAATTGAGTTTTTAACGGTATTTTCAGCATTTGAAAAAATAATGTGTTTCATTGAAATGCAATTTCAAAAGCAGAAAAGCGAATTTATTAATAGTTTTAGGTGTCTTAAATTGACGTTTTTTAATGAAATTTCAATATTTGTTTTTATATACCAAATATTTCATTAGTTGTGAAAACCTGTTTTAATAAAAAAATTTTAACTTCTAAAATTACGCTTTTTCTTAAATTTTCACATTACAAATTTAGAACTCTTAAAAGTACGATTTTTCCTAAATTTCAACATTTGAAATTATTTGGTAAATCTTAAAATTGAGTTTTTAACGTTATTTTCAGCATTTGAAAAAATAATGTGTTTCACTGAAATGCAATTTCAAAAAGCAGAAAAGCGAATTTATTAATAGTTTTAGGTGTCTTAAATTGACGTTTTTTAATGAAATTTCAATATTTGTTTATATACCAAATATTTCATTAGTTGTGAAAACCTGTTTTAATAAAAAAATTTAACTTCTAAAATTACGCTTTTGCTTAAATTTTCACATTACAAATTTAGAACTCTTAGAAGTACGATTTTTCCTAAATTTCAACATTTGAAATTATTTGGTAAATCTGAAAATTGAATTTTTAACGGGATTTGAAAAAATAATGTGTTTCATTGAAATGCAATTTCAAAAAGCAGAAAATCGAATTTATTAATAGTTTTAGGTGTCTTAAATTGACGTTTTTTAATGAAATTTCAATAATTGTTTTTATATACCAAATATTTCATTAGTTGTGAAAACCTGTTTTAATAAAAAAACTTTAACTTTCTAAAATTACGCTTTTTCATAAATTTTCACATTACAAATTTAGAACTCCCAAAAGTACGATTTTTCCTATTTTCATTGAAATGCAATTTCAAAAAGCAGAAAATTTAGATCTCTTAAAAGTACGATTTTTCCTAAGTTGAAAAAATAATGTGTTTCTTTGAAATGCAATTTCAAAAAGCAGAAAAGCGAATTTATTAATAGTTTTAGGTGTCTTAAATTGACGTTTTTTAATGAAATTTCAATATTTGTTTTTATATACCAAATATTTCATTAGTTGTGAAAACCTGTTTTAATAAAAGATTTTAACTTCTAAAATTACGCTTTTTCTTAAATTTTCACATTACAAATTTAGAACTCTTAAAAGTACGATTTTTCCCAAATTTCAACATTTGAAATTATTTGGTAAATCTGAAAATTGATTTTTTAACGGTATTTTCAACATTTGAAAAAATAATGTGTTTCATTGAAATGCAATTTCAAAAAGCAGAAAAGAGAATTTATTAATTGTTTTAGGTGTCTTAAATTGACGTTTTTTAATGAAATTTCAATATTTGTTTTTATATACCAAATATTTCATTAGTTGTGAAAACCCGTTTTAATAAAAAATTTTAACTTCTAAAATTACGCTTTTTCTTAAATTTTCACATTACAAATTTATAACTCTTAAAAGTACGATTTTTCCTAAATTTCAACATTTGAAATTATTTCGTAAATCTTAAAATTGAGTTTTTAACGGTATTTTCAGCATTTGAAAAAATAATGTGTTTCATTGAAATGCAATTTCAAAAAGCAGAAAAGCGAATTTATTAATAGTTTTAGGTGTCTTAAATTGACGTTTTTTAATGAAATTTCAATATTTGTTTTTATATACCAAATATTTCATTAGTTGTGAAAACCTGTTTTAAAATAAAAATTTAACTTTTAAAATTACCTTTTTTTTAAATTTTCACATTAAAATTTAAAACTCTTAAAAGTACGATTTTTTTTCTAAATTTCAACATTTGAAATTATTTGGTAAATCTTAAAATTGAGTTTTTAACGGTATTTTCAGCATTTGAAAAAATAATGTGTTTCATTGAAATGCAATTTCAAAAAGCAGAAAAGCGAATTTATTAATAGTTTTAGGTGTCTTAAATTGACGTTTTTTAATGAAATTTCAATATTTGTTTTTATTTACCAAATATTTCATAGTTGCTGAAAACTGTTTAGATAATAAATTTTAAACTTCTAAAATTACGCTTTTTCTTAAATTTCCACATTACAAATTTAGAACTCTTAAAAGTACGATTTTTCCTAAATTTCAACATTTGAAATTATTTGGTAAATCTTAAAATTGAGTTTTTAACGGTATTTTCAGCATTTGAAAAAATAATGTTGTTCATTGAAATGCTATTCAAAAAGCAGAAAAGTGAATTATTAATAGATTTAGGTGTCTTAAATTGACGTTTTTTAATGAAATTTCAATATTTGTTTTTATTATATACCAAATATTTCATTAGTTGTGAAAACCTGTTTTAATAAAAAATTATAACTTCTAAAATTACGCTTTTTCTTAAATTTTCACATTACAAATTTAGAACTCTTAAAAGTACGATTTTTCCTAAATTTCAACATTTGAAATTATTTGGTAAATCTTAAAATTGAGTTTTTAACGGTATTTTCAGCATTTGAAAAAATAATGTGTTTCATTGAAATGCAATTTCAAAAAGCAGAAAAGGAATTTAATTAATTGTTTTAGGTGTCTTAAATTGACGTTTTTTAATGAAATTTCAATATTTGTTTTTATATACCAAATATTTCATTACTTGTGAAAACCTGTTTTAATAAAAATTCTTAAAAGTACGATTTTTCCTAAATTTCAACATTTGAAATTATTTGGTAAATCTTAAAATTGAGTTTTTAACGGTATTTTCAGCATTTTTAAAAAGTTTAATGTGTTTCATTGAAATGCAATTTCAAAAAGCAGAAAAGCGAATTTATTAATAGTTTTAGGTGTCTTAAATTGACGTTTTTTAATGAAATTTCAATATTTGTTTTTATATACCAAATATTTCATTAGTTGTGAAAACCTGTTTTAATAAAAAATTATAACTTCTAAAATTACGCTTTTTCTTAAATTTTCACATTACAAATTTAGAACTCTTAAAAGTACGATTTTTCCTAAATTTCAACATTTGAAATTATTTGGTAAATCTTAAAATTGAGTTTTTAACAGTATTTTCAGCATTTGAAAAAATAATGTGTTTCATTGAAATGCAATTTCAAAAAGCAGAAAAGAGAATTTATTAATAGTTTTAGGTGTCTTAAATTGACGTTTTTTTAATGAAATTTCAATATTTGTTTTTATATACCAAATATTTCATTAGTTGTGAAAACCTGTTTTAATAAAAAAATTTAACTTCTAAAATTACGCTTTTTCTTAAATTTTCACATTACAAATTTAGAACTCTTAAAAGTACGATTTTTCCTAAATTTCAACATTTGAAATTATTTGGTTAAATCTTAAAATTGAGTTTTTAACGGTATTTTCAACATTTAAAAAAAAAAAATAATGTGTTTTAATAAAAATGAAATTTAAAAAAAGAAAAAAAAAAATTTCTTAATTGTTTTAGGGTTTAAATGACGTTTTTTTAATGAAATTTCAATATTTGTTTTTATATACCAAATATTTCATTAGTTGTGAAAACCTGTTTTATTAAAAAAAATTTAACTTCTAAAATTACGCTTTTTCTTAAATTTTCACTCGAACAGAATTTTAGAAACTCTTAAAAGTACGATTTTTCCTAAATTTCAACATTTGAAATTATTTGGTAAATCTTAAAATTGAGTTTTTAATGTATTTTCAGCATTTGAAAAAATAATGTGTTTCATTGAAATGCTATTTCAAAAAGCAGAAAAGTGAATTTATTAATAGTTTTAGGTGTCTTAAATTGACGTTTTTTAATTGAAATTTTAATATTTGTTTGCATTTTATCAAAAATATTTCATTAGTTGTGAAAACCTGTTTCAATAAAAAATTTTAACTTCTAAAATTACGCTTTTTCTTAAATTTTCACATTACAAATTTAGAACTCTAAAATTCGCTTTTTCTTAAATTTTCACATTACAAATTTAGAACTCTTAAAAGTACGATTTTTCCTAAATTTCAACATTTGAAATTATTTGGTAAATCTTAAAATTGAGTTTTTAACGGTATTTTCAGCATTTGAAAAAATAATGTGTTTCATTGAAATTGCAATTTCAAAAAGCAGAAAAGTGAATTTATTAATAGTTTTAGATGCCTTAAATTGACGTTTTTTAATGAAATTTCAATATTTGTTTTTATATACCAAATATTTCATTAGTTTTGAAAACCTGTTTTAATAAAAAAATTTAACTTCTAAAATTACGCTTTTTTCTTAAATTTTCACATTACAAATTTAGAACTAAAAGTACGATTTTCCTAAATTTCAACATTTGAAATTATTTGGTAAATCTTAAAATTGAGTTTTTAACGGTATTTTCAGCATTTGAAAAAATAATGTGTTTCATTGAAATGCAATTTCAAAAAGCAGAAAAGAGAATTTATTAATTGTTTTAGGGGTCTTAAATTGACGTTTTTTAATGAAATTTCAATATTTGTTTTAATATACCAAATATTTTATTAGTTGTGAAAACCTGTTTTAATAAAAAATTTTAACTTCTAAAATTACGTCTTTTCTTAAATTTTCACATTACAAATTTAGAACTCTTAAAAAAAGTACGATTTTTCCTAAATTTCAACATTTGAAATTATTTGGTAAATCTTAAAATTGAGTTTTTAACGTTATTTTCAGCATTTGAAAAAATAATGTGTTTCACTGAAATGCAATTTCAAAAAGCAGAAAAGCGAATTTATTAATAGTTTTAGGTGTCTTAAATTGACCGTTTTTTAATGAAATTTCAATATTTGTTTTTATATACCAAATATTTCATTAGTTGTGAAAACCTGTTTTAATAAAAAAATTTAACTTCTAAAATTACGCTTTTGCTTAAATTTTCACATTACAAATTTAGAACTCTTAGAAGTACGATTTTTTCTAAATTTCAACATTTGAAATTATTTGGTAAATCTGAAAATTGAATTTTTAACGGGATTTGAAAAAATAATGTGTTTCATTGAAATGCAATTTCAAAAAGCAGAAATACGAATTTATTAATAGTTTTAGGTGTCTTAAATTGACGTTTTTTAATGAAATTTCAATATTTGTTTTTATATACCAAATATTTCATTAGTTGTGAAAACCTGTTTTAATAAAAACTTTTAACTTCTAAAATTACGCTTTTTCATAAATTTTCACATTATCAAATTTAGAACTCTTAAAAGTACGATTTTTCCTAATTTTCAACATTTGAAATTATTTGTTAAATCTTAAAATTGAGTTTTTAACGGTATTTTCAGCATTTGAAAAAATAATGTGTTTCATTGAAATGCAATTTCAAAAAGCAGAAAAGCGAATTTATAATTAGTTTCAGGTGTCTTAAATTGACGTTTTTTAATGAAATTTCAATATTTGTTTTTATATACCAAATATTTCATAAGTTTTGAAAACCTGTTTTAATTAAAAATTTTAACTTCTAAAATTACGTTTTTTCTTAAATTTTCACATTACAAATTTAGAACTCTTAAAAGTACGATTTTTCCCAAATTTCAACATTTGAAATTATTTGGTAAATCTGAAAATTGATTTTTTAACGGTATTTTCAACATTTGAAAAAATAATGTGTTTCATTGAAATGCAATTTCAAAAAGCAGAAAAGAATTTTAATAAATAGTTTTGGTGTCTTAAATTGACGTTTTTTAATGAAATTTCAATATTTGTTTTTATATACCAAATATTTCATTAGTTGTGAAAACCTGTTTTAATAAAAAAATTAACTTCTAAAATTACGCTTTTTCTTAAATTTTCATATTACAAATTTATAACTCTTAAAAGTACGATTTTTCCTAAATTTAAACATTTGAAATTATTTGGTAAATCTTAAAATTGAGTTTTTAACGGTATTTTCAGCATTTGAAAAAATAATGTGTTTCATTGAAATGCAATTTCAAAAAGCAGAAAAGCGAATTTATTAATAGTTTTAGGTGTCTTAAATTGACGTTTTTTAATGAAATTTCAAATTTTTTTATATACCAAATATTTCATTAGTTGTGAAAACCTGTTTTAATAAAAAATTTTAACTTCTAAAATTACCTTTTTCTTAAATTTTCACATTACAAATTTAGAACTCTTAAAAGTACGATTTTTCCTAAATTTCAACATTTGAAATTATTTGGTAAATCTTAAAATTGAGTTTTTAACGGGTATTTTCAGCATTTGAAAAAAATAATGTGTTTCATTGAAATGCAATTTCAAAAAGCAGAAAAGCGAATTTATTAATAGTTTTAGGTGTCTTATTTGACGTTTTTTAATGAAATTTCAATATTTGTTTTTATATACCAAATATTTCATTAGTTGTGAAAACCTGTTTTAATAAAAAATTTACTTCTAAAATTACGCTTTTTCTTAAATTTTCACATTACAAATTTAGAACTTTTAAAAAGTACGATTTTTCCTAAATTTCAACATTTGAAATTATTTGGTAAATCTTAAAATTGAGTTTTTTAACGGTATTTTCAGCATTTGAAAAAATAATGTGTTTCATTGAAATGCTATTTCAAAAAGCAGAAAAGCGAATTTATTAATAGTTTTAGGTGTCTTAAATTGACGTTTTTTAATGAAATTTCAATATTTGTTTTTATATACCAAATATTTCATTAGTTGTGAAAACCTGTTTTAATAAAAAATTATAACTTCTAAAATTACGCTTTTTCTTAAATTTTCACATTACAAATTTAGAACTCTTAAAATTACGATTTTTCCTAAATTTCAACATTTGAAATTATTTGGTAAATCTTAAAATTGAGTTTTTAACGGTATTTTCAGCATTTGAAAAAATAATGTGTTTCATTGAAATGCAATTTCAAAAAGCAGAAAAGAGAATTTATTAATTGTTTTAGGTGTCTTAAATTGACGTTTTTTAATGAAATTTCAATATTTGTTTTTATATACCAAATATTTCATTAGTTGTGAAAACCTTTTATTATAAAAGTACGATTTTTCCTAAATTTCAACATTTGAAATTATTTGGTAATTCTTAAAATTGAGTTTTTTACGGTATTTTCAGCATTTGAAAAAATAATGTGTTTCATTGAAATGCAATTTCAAAAAGCAGAAAAGAGAATTTATTAATTAGTTTTAGGTGTCTTAAATTGACGTTTTTTAATGAAATTTCAATATTTGTTTTTATATACCAAATATTTCATTAGTTGTGAAAACCTGTTTTAATAAAAAATTTTAACTTCTAAAATTACGCTTTTCTTAAATTTTCACATTACAAATTTAGAACTCTTAAAAGTACGATTTTTCCAAAATTTCAACATTTGAAATTATTTGGTAAATCTTAAAATTGAGTTTTAATGTATTTTCAGCATTTGAAAAAATAATGTGTTTCATTGAAATGCAATTTCAAAAAGCAGAAAGAGAATTTATTAATGTTTTAGGTGTCTGTGTTTAAAATTGACGTTTTTTAATGAAATTTCAATATTTGTTTCTATATACCAAATATTTCATTAGTTGTGAAAACCTGTTTTAATAAAAAAATTTAACTTCTAAAATTACGCTTTTTCTTAAATTTTCACATTACAAATTTAGAACTCTTAAAAGTTACGATTTTTCCTAAATTTCAACATTTGAAATTATTTGGTAAATCTTAAAATTGAGTTTTAACGGTATTTTCAGCATTTGAAAAAATAATGTGTTTCATTGAAATGCAATTTCAAAAAGCAGAAAAGAGAATTTATTAATTGTTTTAGGTGTCTTAAATTGACGTTTTTTAATGAAATTTCAATATTTGTTTTTATATACCAAATATTTCATTAGTTGTGAAAACCTGTTTTAATAAAAAAATTTAACTTCTAAAATTACGCTTTTTCTTAAATTTTCCCATTACAAATTTAGAACTCTTAAAAGTACGATTTTTCCTAAATTTCAACATTTGAAATTATTTGGTAAATCTTAAAATTGAGTTTTTAACGGTATTTTCAGCATTTGAAAAAATAATGTGTTTCATTGAAATGCAATTTCAAAAAGCAGAAAAGTGAATTTATTAATTGTTTTAGGTGTCTTAAATTGACGTTTTTTAATGAAATTTCAATATTTGTTTTTATATACCAAATATTTCATTAGTTGTGAAAACCTGTTTTAAAAAAAAATTTAACTTCTAAAATTACGCTTTTTCTTAAATTTTCACATTACAAATTTAGAACTCTTAAAAAGTACGTCTTTTTTCTAAATTTTCACATTACAAATAGAATTCTTAAAAAGTACGATTTTTCCAAATTCAAAATTTGAAATTTATTTGGTAAATCTTAAAATTGAGTTTTTAACGGTATTTTCAGCATTTGAAAAAATAATGGGTTTCATTGAAATGCAATTTCAAAAAGCTGAAAAGTGAATTTATTAATAGTTTTAGATGTCTTAAATTGACGTTTTTTAATGAAATTTCAATATTTGTTTTTATATACCAAATATTTCATTAGTTGTGAAAACCTGTTTTAATAAAAAAAATTTAACTTCTAAAATTACGCTTTTTCTTAAATTTTCACATTACAAATTTAGAACTCTAAAAAGTACGATTTTTCCTAAATTTCAACATTTGAAATTATTTGGTAAATCTTAAAATTGAGTTTTTAACGGTATTTTCAGCATTTGAAAAAATAATGTGTTTCATTGAAATGCAATTTCAAAAAGCAGAAAAGAGAATTTATTAATTGTTTTAGGTGTCTTAAATTGACGTTTTTTAATGAAATTTCAATATTTGTTTTTATATACCAAATATTTCATTAGTTGTGAAAACCTGTTTTAATAAAAAAAAAATTAACTTCTAAAATTACGCTTTTTCTTAAATTTTCACATTACAAATTTAGAACTCTTAATTAAAAGTACGATTTTTCCTAAATTTCAACATTTGAAATTATTTGGTAAATCTTAAAATTGAGTTTTTAACGGTATTTTCAGCATTTGAAAAAATAATGTGTTTCATTGAAATGCTATTTCAAAAAGCAGAAAAGTGAATTTATTAATAGTTTTAGGTGTCTAAAATTAACGTTTTTTTAATGAAATTTCAATATTTGTTTTTATATACCAAATATTTCATTAGTTGTGAAAACCTGTTTTAATAAAAAAATTTAACTTCTAAAATTACGCTTTTTCTTAAATTTTCACATTACAAATTTAGAACTCTTAAAAGTACGATTTTTCCTAAATTTCAACATTTGAAATTATTTGTTAAATCTTAAAATTGAGTTTTTAACGGTATTTTCAGCATTTGAAAAAATAATGTGTTTCATTTCAATGCAATTTCAAAAAGCAGAAAAGTAAATTTATTTAATAGTTTTAGGTGTCTTAAATTGACGTTTTTTAATGAAATTTCAATATTTGTTTTTATATACCAAATATTTCATTAGTTGTGAAAACCTGTTTTAATAAAAAATTTTAACTTCTAAAATTACGCTTTTTCTTAAATTTTCACATTACAAATTTAGAACTCTTAAAAGTACGATTTTTCCTAAATTTCAACATTTGAAATTATTTGGTAAATCTTAAAATTGAGTTTTTAACGGTATTTTCAGCATTTGAAAACATATTGTGTTTCATTGAAATGCTATTTCAAAATGCAGAAAAGTGAATTTAATAATAGTTTTTGGTGTCTTAAATTGACGTTTTTTAATGAAATTTCAATATTTGTTTTATAAAAAAAATATTGAGTTGAGAAAACCTGTTTTAATAAAAAATTTTAACTTCTAAAATTACGCTTTTTTTTTAAATTTTCACAAAAAAAAATATAAAAAATAAAAAAAAATTTTTTCTAAATTCAACATTTGAAATTATTTGGTAAATCTGAAAATTGAATTTTTAACGGGATTTGAAAAAATAATGTGTTTCATTGAAATGCAATTTCAAAAAGCAGAAAAGCGAATTTATTAATAGTTTTAGGTGTCTTAAATTGACGTTTTTTAATGAAATTTCAATATTTGTTTTTATATACCAAATATTTCATTAGTTGTAAAAACCTGTTTTAATAAAAAATTTTAACTTCTAAAATTACGCTTTTTCTTAAATTTTCACATTACAAATTTAGAACTCTTAAAAGTACGATTTTCCTAAATTTCAACATTTGAAATTATTTGGTAAATCTGAAAGATTGAATTTTTAACGGGTATTTTTCAACCTTTGAAAAAATAATTGTTTATTGGCTGCAATTTCAAAAAAAGCAGAAAAGAGAATTTATATTTTTTTAGGTGTCTTAAATTGACGTTTTTTAATGAAATTTCAATATTTGTTTTTATATACCAAATATTTCATTAGTTGTTAAACTCTGTTTTAATAAAAAAATTTAACTAAAATTACGCTTTTTCTTAAATTTTCACATTACAAATTTATAACTCTTAAAAGTGACGATTTTTTAATAAAATTTCAATATTTGTTTTTATATACCAAATATTTCATTAGTTGTGAAAACCTGTTTTAATAAAAATTTTAACTTCTAAAATTACGCTTTTTTCTTAAATTTTCACATTACAAATTTAGAACTCTTAAAAGTACGATTTTTCCTAAATTTCAACATTTGAAATTATTTGTTAAATCTTAAAATTGAGTTTTTAACGGTATTTTCAGCATTTGAAAAAATAATGTGTTTCATTGAAATGCAATTTCAAAAAGCAGAAAAGAGAATTTATTAATTGTTTTAGGTGTCTTAAATTGACGTTTTTTAATGAAATTTCAATATTTGTTTTTATATACCAAATATTTCATTAGTTGTGAAAACCTGTTTTAATAAAAAATTTTAACTTCTAAAATTACGCTTTTTCTTAAATTTTCACATTACAAATTTAGAACTCTTAAAAGTACGATTTTTCCTAAATTTTAACATTTGAAATTATTTGGTAATTCTTAAAATTGAGTTTTTTTACGGAATTTTCAGCATTTGAAAAAATAATGTGTTTCATTGAAATGCAATTTTAAAAAGCAGAAAAGCGAATTTATTAATAGTTTTAGGTTTCTTAAATTTGTTGTTTTTTAATGAAATTTCAATATTTGTTTTTACAGTATATACCAAATATTTCATTAGTTGTGAAAACCTGTTTTAATAAAAAATTTTAACTTCTAAAATTACGCTTTTTCTTAAATTTTCACATTACAAATTTATAACTCTTAAAAGTACGATTTTTCCTAAATTTCAACATTTAAATTATTTGGTAAATCTTAAAATTGAGTTTTTAACGGTATTTTCAGCATTTGAAAAAATAATGTGTTTCATTGAAATGCAATTTCAAAAAGCAGGAAAGAGAATTTATTAATAGTTTTAGGTGTCTTAAATTGACGTTTTTTAATGAAATTTCAATATTTGTTTTTATATACCAAATATTTCATTAGTTGTGAAAACCTGTTTTAATAAAAAATTTTAACTTCTAAAATTACGCTTTTGCTTAAATTTTCACATTACAAATTTAGAACTCTTAGAAGTACGATTTTTCCTAAATTTCAACATTTGAAATTATTTGGTAAATCTGAAAATTGAATTTTTAACGGGATTTGAAAAAATAATGTGTTTCATTGAAATGCAATTTCAAAAAGCAGAAAAGCGAATTTATTAATAGTTTTAGGTGTCTTAAATTGACGTTTTTTAATGAAATTTCAATATTTGTTTTTATATACCAAATATTTCATTAGTTGTGAAAAATAAAATTTTTTAATAAATAAATTATTAAATATTTTAAATTTACATTAAAAATAAAAATTTGAACAATTTATAAATATTAGAACTCTTAAAAGTACGATTTTTCCTAAATTTCAACATTTGAAATTATTTGGTAAATCTTAAAATTGTGTTTTTAACGGTATTTTCAGCATTTGAAAAAATAATGTGTTTCATTGAAATGCAATTTCAAAAAGCAGAAAAGAGAATTTACTCTTAAAAGTACGTTTTTTAATGAAATTTCAATATTTGTTTTTATATACCAAATATTTCATTAGTTGTGAAAACCTGTTTTAATAAAAACTTCTTAAAAGTACGATTTTCCCTAAATTTCAACATTTGAAATTATTTGGTAATTCTTAAAATTGTTTTTAACGGTATTTTCAAAGCAATTTCAAAAAGCAGAAAAGAGAATTTACTAATTGTTTTAGGTTTCATTGAAATGCAATTTCAAAAAGCAGAAAAGCGAATTTATTAATAGTTTTAGGTGTCTTAAATTGACGTTTTTTAATGAAATTTCAATATTTGTTTTTATATACCAAATATTTTTCATTAGTTGTTAAAACCTGCTTTTAATAAAAAAATATTATACCGTGTTGCTAGAGTTCCTCACTTTCTTAAATTTTCACATAACAAATTTAAAAATCTCTTAAAAGTACGATTTTCCTAAATTTCAAAAACATTTGAAATTATTTGCGTAATTCTTTAAATTGAGTTTTTAAACGGTATTTTCAGCATTTGAAAAAATAATGTGTTTCATTGAAATGCAATTTCAAAAAGCAGAAAAGAGAATTTATTAATTGTTTAAGGTGTCTTAAA
Source organism: Trachelipus rathkii (assembly GCA_015478945.1). Classification (NCBI taxonomy): domain Eukaryota; kingdom Metazoa; phylum Arthropoda; class Malacostraca; order Isopoda; family Trachelipodidae; genus Trachelipus; species Trachelipus rathkii. The sequence continues at coordinate 40,825 of JABUQX010050393.1, forward strand.
TTGACGTTTTTTAATGAAATTTCAATATTTGTTTTTATATACCAAATATTTCATTAGTTGTGAAAACCTGTTTTAATAAAAAAATTTAACTTCTAAAATTACGCTTTTTCTTAAATTTTCACATTACAAATTTAGAAACTCTTAAAAGTACGATTTTTCCTAATTTCAACATTTGAAATTATTTGTAAATCTTAAAATTGAGTTTTTAACGGTATTTTTCAGCATTTGAAAAAATAATGTGTTTCATTGAAAATGCAATTTCATAAAATCAGAAAAGCGAAATTTATTAATAGGTTTTAGGTTTCTAAATTGACGTTTTGAATGAAATTTCAATATTATGTTTTTATATACCAAATATTTCATTAGTTAGGAGAAAAAAACCTGTTTTAATAAAAAATTAATTTCTAAAATTTACGCTTTTTCTTATATTTTCACATTACAAATTTAGAACTCTTAAAAGTACGATTTTTCCTAAATTTCAACATTTGAAATTATTTGGTAATTCTTAAAATTGAGTTTTTAACGGTATTTTCAGCATTTGAAAAAATAATGTGTTTCATTGAAATGCAATTTCAAAAGCAGAAAAATTTTGGAACTTATAAAATTTTGAGATGTCTTTAATTGACGTTTTTAAAGAAATTTCAATATTTGTTTTTATATACCAAATATTTCATTAGTTGTGAAAACCTGTTTTAATAAAAAATTTTAACTTCTAAAATTACGCTTTTTCTTAAATTTTCACATTACAAATTTAGAACTCTTAAAAGTACGATTTTTCCTAAATTTCAACATTTGAAATTATTTGGTAAATCTTAAAATTGAGTTTTTAACGGTATTTTCAGCATTTGAAAAAATAATGTGTTTCATTGAAATGCAATTTCAAAAAGCAGAAAAGTGAATTTATTAATAGTTTTAGGTGTCTTAAATTGACGTTTTTTAATGAAATTTCAATATTTGTTTTTATATACCAAATATTTCATTAGTTGTGAAAACCTGTTTTAATAAAAAAAATTAACTTCTAAAATTACGCTTTTTCTTAAATTTTCACATTACAAATTTAGAACTCTTAAAAGTACGATTTTTCCTAAATTTCAACATTTGAAATTATTTGGTAAATCTTAAAATTAAGTTTTTAACGGTATTTTCAGCATTTGAAAAAATAATGTGTTTCATTGAATTGCAATTTCAAAAAGCAGAAAAGTGAATTTATTAATAGTTTTAGGTGTCTTAAATTGACGTTTTTTAATGAAATTTCAATATATTTGTTTTTATATACCAAATATTTCATTAGTTGTGAAAACCTGTTTTAATAAAAAATTTTAACTTCTAAAATTACGCTTTTTCTTAAATTTTCACATTACAAATTTAGAACTCTTAAAAGTACGATTTTTCCTAAATTTCAACATTTGAAATTATTTGTTAAATCTTAAAATTGAGTTTTTAACGGGTATTTTCAGCATTTGAAACAATAATAATGTGTTTCATTGAAATGCAATATCCCAAAAAAAAAAGAAAAAAGGAAAATTTTTTAATTTGTTTTAGGTGTCTTAAATTGACGGTTTTTTAATGAAAAAATCTCTCTCT
>JABUQX010050394.1:0-7500 GCA_015478945.1 Trachelipus rathkii
ACACGGAACGTGACTTCGGATTTAAAATAAAAATTTAACAATATGGAATCATATCAAGATGTTATATATATTGAAATGCAAAAAACAAAAAAAATCATTTTTTAATTTATTTCAGGTTAGTTAGGTCGCATTTAAAAAAAAAAAAATCACAGGCTTTGAATGTTAGGTTAGGTAGGTAGGTTAGCGTCTTCCTATGATGTTTTTCTCTATTCCCTTCCTCCAATCCTTCTGAGATATAAAATAAAAAATTAAAAATTCCATTTCACACCTAGAAACATTCTTCTTTATGCTACATACAGTCACCCTGTGAAACAGATTTTTGAAAAATCCGACGTCCCGTTCCTTGTCCCCGTTACTATAATAATTTGTCCATAATATATATATATAGATTATATTATATAATATATATATATATATACTAATATATATGTTAGTATATATATTATAGTAATACCTATTTATATATATATTATATATATATATATATATTATATATATAAATATATAATTATATATAATATAAAATATATATATTATTATATATATCCCTATTTAGGAACTCTTAAATATTACTCCGATCCTGAACTATCAAGCCCCGACCATCGAAGAGGTCAAATTGCACCACGAATCATATACAATTGTTTTGTACGACGAACATGAGACAAAGAAATTAGATGTTTGTTGTAAATATAGTTGTAGCTGGGAAGTACAACGCTAACATTAATATATAATTGTAATTTGCTGCTGAAAGGTAAAAAAGAATGATATGTAGTTTTTAGGTATGATTTTACACTCAAACTGATGAAACCTTGGAAATTGCGTGTTTATATCCGTTATGTATCCCGTATGCATTCCATGTGATGAATCTCATACAGGTGACTAACATAAGTGCTTCATTTGCAAAGTGTCGAAAAGAACGAGTATCAAGCTTCCCTTCGGTGCAGTTCTCCATATTGGAATAAATGTTATTAAAGCAATGTCATAATTGAAATATATAAATAGCCATTACCTGTTTGCATTGCACATACTATAAACCTTTGTATTAATCCCGTTTTATTTCCAAAACTCCACAAAATTCAAGATTTACATCACACATTGACATGATTCAAAAGTTGGAAATATTTGCAACGTTATCTACCAAAAGATTTACCCACAAATTTGGATGTATTGACAAATCTTCCTATAAATCAGAAAAATAACTTCACATAATCCAAACAAAATTACGAAGAGATTGTAAATACAAGAATGTGAAATAGGTTCACGAGCCCTATGATTACGAGCGAAGCCTGTAGTCAAGCAGCTAGCAGTTATAAATTGCAGATTAGAAGTTTAAAACTTCCATCCCTAGGCTATTAAACCTAAATGTAAAAAATAATTTAGAGAATTATGCAATGAAATTCTGAGACCTTTATCAAAGAAGAACATCCGCAAGATTTTGTGTGCCGAAAAGTAAATAATCCTACATCTTCGATAATTGGTCCAGCTGTTTATGCTATAAGCTTCTCAAGTTAATTGCAGCAAAAGATATTTGCATGAAGAAACAGAAAAGGCTAAAAGAGCAAATCCCAAATGGAGTTAATCAAAGACTAATCCCCCCTACGTTCAAAACCCAAATTTGTCTATGTCAACATACTTGGACCTCAAAATTTTAAGAAAAAAATATTTTTCTGATTCTGTAACTTTGGGAATTATTATTATTGGTATCGAAAACTTTTTTTCTCAAAGTGAATTATTTGAGAGAGTGCCGCACACGGAACACAGTGGACCGCAGCGTTTCTCTTGTTTTTGCTTACTATGGTACAGATATTATATTCACTAAACTATATAGTCGAGATCTAAGACATATCTTGTACTTACCGCGAAACTTTGAGCCATGATATAAATTATTTCAAGAACATAATACGTATTCAAGCCTGTTTGACAATATTATTTACACTAATGTCTAGCGATAAGATGACTCGCGATAGTGAATCATCTTAGATTTCACAATCTCTATAAAATGAACATCAGAGCTTACTAGAAAATAATTAAGATGCTGATAGGATAAGACTATAAGAACAATTGATTTCGACATTTTAAATCTTTGGAAGGAAATAGGACGGCTTTGTTCCGCAATGACTTAGTAAAGTAGTCTAAAGATTCTTCATTGCTATCACACAGCAACAATCTGGTTTGAAAATGAAGGGACTATTCTCAATAAGCCTGGCGATCTAATAACCGATCGAAAGAACAAGACTTAATTCGAAAAGTGTTGAAAAATTAATATTATTGTAAATAGAAATCTAAATTCTCTTCATAACTGAAATCCTTTATCAAGTAAATAACTGTTATATATATCTTGTATATATATTAATATATATATTATATATATTATATATATATTAATATTTTATATATATTATAATATAATAACTATATATATTATATATTTATTATATTTATACCTAATATAATACTTATACTATATGGGTAAAATTGCAGTTCTTCCTGTATCTAAAAATAAGGTCATACAGATATATTAATTATATTAACGCCTGATATATCCAGTTATAATATATATATATATTACTTTAATATCATATATAAGTTAATCATAAATTTTAATTTTTACTAATAGTTACTTAATATTTTCAGTATACTTTGTTGATTATAGATTTTATTTTCTCATGTATATATTTAGAAGATATACCGTTTTTATCTTAATAATATATATATATTGAGGTAAGACCGGGTCCGATAATATATATATATAAAAGGGTTTCGATTCAGAATTAATACTAGTCACAATGCGTGATTTGCGCCTGGGTGTTTCAAAGCACTATTTGCCAGTTTTAGAACATAACAAATCTACCAGATAATATATCTGAGCTATTTTAGTTAGCACGTCAAACGTAGAGTGTATGATTTAGCCACTTACCTATATAAAATTTCTATATATATTATTACTTACTTTATAATATATATTTATTCTTTATTATATTACCTTGTTCATATACTATAATTTATTATATATATAATATATATACAATCATATTAATATAAGTTTTAAGACATATAAACATATATATCTTATTTTATAACTATAAAGTATTAGGATATTACTTTTAGTATTCTTTATGTGTAAAATTAAATAGAATTTGCGTGAGTTTATATACGTGATTATCTAATAATATACTACTTAGATAATATATATATAATAATTTATATCTTTCTAATTTTTAAATCTTTATATAATATAATATTTAACTTATATATATTTAAGTGCCCATTCGTTCATGATTTAGCCATAATTTTGTATCATTCAATAAATTTTTATATTCATCTATTAATTTTTAAATACTTATCTTAATAAAATATATTTTATTATATTATTCTCATTATTATTACTAATTTATACTCAATAAGTATTATATAATACTCATTTTTTACTTTTACTAATATATCACTACAACTAAAATTTTATATATTACAATTTTAATATATATAGTAACTACAACTATATATATAAATTAATCATTAAATATCATATTAATAATGGTATATAATACTAATTAATACTATTAAACACATATATTTATATATATATTATATACATATTATTAACTATACTATATTATACTGTACTAAACATAAAAAGTATAATATATATATCTAATTATATAACTATATATAACATTACATCATATGCGAATATATTTAAATTTATACTCGCTTAGTCAAACTAAGAAGTATTAACACTATACGAGTGTAATTAAAATATATCCAATATCTTTGTTATTATTCGATATCTTAATTCCTTATTAAGATAACTATAAAACATAAGTTATAGTACATAAGTACACAGTGGCTTATAGTATTAAGAAGGTGCGGTGCGGTGTGCTGTGGTGTCGTCTTAACCTGGCTGGTGCGGTCGCGCGTGCCGCACAACCATGGTACTCTTGGTGCAGGTGCGGTGCGGGTGCGCCCAGTTCAAAAAACTCGGGTGTGCTGGTGCGGTGTGCTGGTTTGATAAGGTCTTTCCACTATGCTGGTTGCAGTGATGCGTGTACATGTGCCCAAAAAATACCGTGTGTTGCTTTTTCTGCTCTCTCCACTTCTCTTACTTCATATAACTATCCAAATTATTGACTCTATCGTGGGTAAAGACCTAAATATCTTTAACAGCAATACTGAACAAACTGAGAAGTATTTAGTCCGATGGAAAGAGTAGAGAGATTAAACCCCGAGAGAGACGAGAGAGAGAGAGAGAGTGAGTGGATGAGGAGGAGAGAGAATGTGTATATAAGGTGATGATGTGATGAGGATTGAGAGAGAAGAGAGAGAGAAAAGAGAGAGAGAGAGATAGAGAGAGAGAGAGAGGAGAGAGAGAGGTAGAGAGACGAGAGAGAGAGCTGAGAGAGAGAGAGAGAGAGCAGAAGAGATGAAGAAGAGAGAGAGACAGAGCAGAGAGAGTAGAATGGGATGCTAACATGAGCTCATCAGCAAAAGGTTTCATTTTGGGATGGTATAGCTATAGTCGGCTAAAGAAATGGAAGAAATTTCACCAAGATTTCATTCGTTTTCATAGTATAGAGATAATCTCTATAGTTAATCCAAGGAATAGTATATATTACAATACAAATTCATAATTGGGTATTATATGCTTTTTTATATTACTTAGATCTATCTGAGTTATAATATAGTACAGGTTAATATTAATACTTAGTGGCTTTAAATTTAAATATATAGAAAATCGAGAGGGGTTAATAAAATGACTGCTTTGTAGATAAGGGATTGAAACTATCTATAGGTATATATATACTATGATACAATGGTTATACGGCTATAATATATATTTATTCCACTATCTATTAAAAAATACAATATGACTAAACCAATTAATCTATACAAACTTATTGAAAGACAGAAATATAATATACAACATGGGCTAGTAGCTTCCTAAGAATTTCAGACATGAGGATCGAACACTGGTGAGTTCACAGCTAATCCACAAACCTTCTACTCTTTGAGCCAAGCAGGTAGATCGTTCCTCTGAGGTGCAAGCCTATAGTGTATCCTAGTGCATCATCCTGAAGGTAAGTAAGTGGGTTACACGGGGTACATCAAAAAGGTAAGTTCACTGAACAAAATTTAACTTAGAGCTCTTTCCGGTCAAACTGCCAATGGGTAAGTGATAGGGATGCGTTGTATATCATATTGTGGTGCGCAATAACGGAAGCTCTTGGATATGACGTTCCTTCCTTATCCATAAGTCGCTCAAACGGTGTAGACAAACTTTACGCAAGAATATAGCAGTCTAACTGAGATCATTAAAACTTGAAAAGTTAGGATTTTTGAGATGTGCGCCTTTGTTGAGGTTATCACTGTGGATGGGAAACTAATTACCTCGCGAGAGTGTGTAGAGAACCAGGCCTGCCGTAAGAAAAAAGAGGTGTGATACTAGCAATTATATGTTATATACATATATGTCTCGTAGTTGCATAGACAGATGTGGACTTTCATGCAGGCATTACGTCATGGATAACAATTTCGTCAGGCAGGGAAACAGAACAACATACTGGCAGTTTCAATCAATCAATTTTAGAATAGGGGCATGTCAGATAAAATAAGGGCCCTGTGTTGACGCGATATCTCATCTGGACTCTTCGAACTTTAGGGTAGCGCCAAATGGTGGCCATCGTTTTTATTCAGAACAATTATTCTAGAGATACCAGAGTTTTAGATATTTGACAACATAGCGCATGTGCACCATATATTGGTGCCTTAGAGTTGATTTAATTTAAAGTGGTTTTTTTTGTTACTCAATTGGTACTGTTTCTTCTACGTGGTCCATTATACTTCAGGTTTTTAGGGAGCTTTCAAAAATATGTCATCGGGCATAAAATCAACATCAAATAAAATCTTAAATCTGCGATGGAAGTCAAGTAGCGCATTAATGAAATTTGAAGCCCAAGATTGCGATAATTCTTTTACATTTATAAAGATCAGTGTTAATGAAAAACATATTCCTAAGGACGATTGATTATATTTATAAAGCCTAAATTAGTTTCTTGCGCAACTATCCTTGTAGAAGAGGTCTGATTTTAAGTTATGGAGGCTCCTGTAGATGTCATTCGCCAAACTCGATGTACGATAGATATGGCAAAGGACATATAACCTGATTAAACTTTCTATAGATTTTTCTATCACATGGGATGAAATTTACGCTCAAACGGTCAGAGAGGAGGAAATAGCGTTTCTGAAGTTACTGTTTATTTATTTATAAAGTTGAAAACAATGTACCAAGCTTTAGTGTTTCATAACACTCCCTACATGTGGCAGTAGATAGCTCTCAATTATCGATATATCTTGTGTTTAGTTCATTAAAAGCTAGTTCTTTACAAAAAGTATAAATCGTGAAATATTCCCTCATGTTGGCCCGCACTTTCCAACATTAAAGAAGCCATACCAGTTGTTGGTTCTTAGAGAGTCCAGAAATTTCTGACTGTTAGGCTGGGTTGTCTTCGCATCAATCTAAATATCTAGTTAATGAAAAAAGAACACTGGTTCATGCTATTAAATTACGAAGGGATCTGTTGGGAGAAGTAAATAAGAAACTAGAGCTAAAATAAAGAAGTTAAGCTATCCCTTATGAATTTCAAAAAATAACTCCGCGACGACGTATTGTTCATGTGCGAACATTAGATTTTTTGAACGATTGCAGTCTATAGAGTTCGGTGTTTTTCTCTAAATAATGACTCCCCAATAATGGGGGGAAACAAACTTGAACTATTCGAACTATAACAAATAGATGTATTATTTCAATTTGTGCAAACTCAAAATTATAAAAGTTCGTAAACAATACGCCCGAAAGGATGTATAATCATAAAATTCACCTGCACTAAAAATAAGTGAACAAATCAACTAATTCTTACAGTGTCAGTGTGCGTAACTCTGTGTAAACACGTATTCCTCTCAAATTTAGTTAATATGATAGCAGAACTGTAGCTAACAGAGTCTCTTTTACATTATTATATGAGTCCCCTTGAAGGTTATATAATATAATCTATATAATATTATATCATATCGTATATATATTATTGGATAGATGGCCTTCTATTTAATATATTATATATATATATATATTATTATATGCTATGTTTATATATATTATTATAATATATTATCACTATATATTAGGATTATAATCCAAACAGAATACTGAAATTTCATGATAATTACAATCAGTCCACAATTTATACTTTGTTTCAATAACAGATAATGTCCATCTTTCATCCTGTGATGCATTTCATGTGTTTTTTATTTTTGGAAAACCTTAACCAAATTTTTTTATTTTATTTAATAAACCTACTAGAAGGATTGTGAATTATTTGAAATACCTGCCGTTGCGGGGCGTTTTCTCGTGAAATTCCAGCCGAACCTATTTTTGATAGGTGGACCAGAATGAGTTCTAATTCCCTTAAAATTGGGGTTTCCACTCCTCTATCTATATTATATATA
>JABUQX010050394.1:12500-38693 GCA_015478945.1 Trachelipus rathkii
GTCCTTATTCTGCCAAACTCTAGAGTCAAATCATTTTTCCATAATGTTGGAACGATTTTAATAAATTGTACATGAAACAAATCAACACTTACAAAGGTTGAGACATGTATGCTAATTGATTTAATAAAATAAACAACATGTTTTTTATTCATAAATATAAACTCTAAAATCTGTTAATGAAAATTGATCCTTGAAAAGATATATTTTGAAAGAATAAATGGCCTTTGCATCCATCTGGCGTGATGAATACCATCCAGGTACTGATATAAATAAAATATTCTTTCTGGAGGATAGTTCTATTCTTTAAAAATTAAACAAGTTGCGATGAGAATTGGCGTTTATAATCTCGCATTCCCGGTCAGGACCGTTGATTTTTATTGTTTTCGATAGGGAAAAGAATTGGAATATTTCGTTGTGTCCGAATTTATCGGTTATTTTATATCTAATATTTCGTTCCTGCATTTGTGGTGTTCTTTTCATCTTCATAACAGTTTTGTATAGTCTTGAGTAGCTTACACCCCGTCTGAAATTTTTAAAAAAAATATCTGGCTGTATGGGTACAGTGGTTGCTGCTATTTTACTAACTCTATAAATCTGCTTTTGAGAGATCACTTCTAATTATTTGATGGGATGTTCATTTAATATATTGCTAAAGAAAATGCGGTTCCCCTGAAACGCGACCAGCATTTACTGCAGTGGTATCAAAACGCATGCCTGGATTTTCCCAATTTCTGAAAATACAGCTTTTGCGTGAGTAATTCCCATACTATTTTCAAGCTGAAGAACTCCTTTCAAGTGTTCAACAGCTCTCTTTAAATCGGAATTCTTAAATCTTATTTTTGAAAAGCTCAGTCCTTCATTTTCGGAATTGCTGTCCTGCAGAGTCGTTATTACACTTTCATACTTTAGCATATTCAATTCTAGTCGTGTGTGGGCATGACCCTACTTACTCCTCTGGCAATAACTGTATATTTATGTGCGGATACTGTGTGCGTCTCTATCAGCAAGATTCTACACCTATCTACGAGAGTAGTACTAATTTCTCAGTATAAAATATCTCTTCATTTTCTTATCTTTTAGTATTCTGACGCCCTTACTTCTTGTGGTGTCTGGAAAATATTATTCTCCCAGTTGTAACTATTATATTCATTTGGCTAGTGTTCGCTCTTCCTCTATATGACATGCCATTGAGTGAAGATTCCATGTTTTATAGTCTTCATTCTTGAGTGGAGATAATACTCTGATAATCTCACCTTACTTATTTTCTCTTTATTTGAGTCTTGGCAAATCGTTTCTCAGAGCTGCTCGAGTTATTTGTTCTCTACCTCTGGCGGTGTTTGCCCTGGCTTTTAACTGTAATTTTGAGGTGGTCAACGTTCCCCGGTTTGCTCCCATGCAGCCCGGAGGTCCTTTTTCTCTCTGAGTAACTAAAAACTGCTTGTCTCTTCAGTAGTGTTTTGCAGTGCATTCTGATGACCCATACGTGCAAATAGCCTCACTCAACGAGTTGACTTGGAACACTTAACTATCTCTTATTGATTTTGAGTATTGTGCTTGCAGATATTAAGGTTAGCGTTTTTTGTGGCTGTTTAATTCTCACACTCTCATACTAGTTTTTTCAATGGTGTGCTAAGTGCATGGGATGCTGGTTATAGCAGTATCTGATTGTATCTTAGTGCTTCTTCTGCTCCACATGATAATTAGAAGTCTTTACTGGTTATCTGTAAGTATTCTTGCAGCTTCTCTAATATCAATTCACTTGGCGGCATGTTATTAAAATTGCCTGCGTAAAAACTTGACAATTAGATGCAACTTACTGCCAGTGATTTGATGAACATGTGGCCATATTATAAAGAAATTCTTGTCTTTCCTTTTTTTCCCGCATAACTCCTTCTCATCTGCTCGTTGATGCTGTACCGAAGAGGGTGAGAGTGAAGACTTTAAGGCACCAATATTGTCCTGAGATAATATAAGACGTGAAACTGGTTTCTAGGACAAATAACCTTGGATCTTCACTCTATTTTTATCGAAGGAAAAACTGTGAAGGTCTTTGCAAAAACATCCCGCAAGTTTTTCTAAAAACCTTTCACCTCAATAAAGTATATGGTTACACCGTATCTCGGTTCCCAATTTGATGAAGTCATGAAAACCGTGTGCTCAATCCTTCTATATTTTTTTTAAGAACGCGTCTTGCACAACTTTTTAGGGGGTTCCCTAGAAGATGATCACTTGCCACCAAAATAAACAATGTCCCATTTATTGCTTTTGAACACCAATATTTTTATTTTATTTATATATATATACTATTATATAGTACTTTATATTTATTACCTACCCGTATATATATAGGCTATTTATATTTTTTTTTAATATATATATATTAATTATATTTATATATTTAGGTAAATGCTATATATTATTGCGGCCATATTATTCTGAGGTCTATAGTGGCTAACTATACTATATCTTATTTATATATATATATCTACTCACATTATGCTTTTATTATTTTTTTGTACTTATCGTAGTTTATGTTTTATAGTTTTTATATTTATTATCCGTATTGTTATCGTATATATATATATTATATATATATTAATATATATAATTATACTATATATATATTATTAATTTATATAGATATTATTATATTATATATATATTATAGTACTATAAAGGTTGTAGATAGATACTAAAATGACAACCATTTTTTGCAAACTACAGAGTGGGGGTCAGTTACAGATATATTATATGCGCATTGCATTCGTGGATAAATTAATGACCGAGAGAAGCATTTAATTACCAATATGGAGTTGAACCAGGGGGAGTGGGGAAGGGACAGAGGGAAGACTTTGTTGTTGTGTCAGAGTCACCTGACGTTGGTGTGTGCTTGGACGTGTTGGTCTTGTGTTGTTGGTATGGCGCTGTCCGGTCCGCCTGGACTTGTTTCCCTGTGTCTTGTTTCTCCCGGTTTTTCTTTTGGTTTCTTCTTCTTTCTTTGGTATCCTGGTCTTTTCTTTCCTTGCTGGTGTTTGTTCCTTGATTGCGCCTGCGGCTTTCCGGTACTGCTGGCCTTGGTGTTTTGTCTTTCTGGTCGGCACTTGCACGCCTGGCCTGCATTACGTTTGGTTTGCCGTGGGACCCGGGTCCTTCGGCTCTTTCCGTTCCGCTCACGCTCCGATGGTGTTTCATTTTCTTCCCCTTTCCGTTACTTCACCTCTTCTCCGTCTCCTGCCTGGGCCTGTTTGCACTCGTGGCACGCTGCGTGCCTCTTGCGTCCCCTCGCCGCCGCCGGTCTCTCTTACCCCTGTCTGGCTCCTTTTGTGGTCGGTTTTTTTGGCTCCCACTAGCACGGGCCCTCTGTCGTTTTGACATGGGTGTCTTTCTCGATCGGTTTGCCTGCCGTTAGGTGTTTCCCGCTTTCCGCCCTTCTGGGCGCGCCTTTTCTGTTGGTGGAAGTCTATCATCTCCCTCTTTATTCTGGCCGTGGCCGGCTCTTGCTCTATTACCGTTTTTTGTTTCTTTTTTTCCTTGTGATCCTTCTCTCCTACTCTTTGGTCTTCCACGTCATTCTTCACGGTTCTGGCGTCCCTCTCCTTGCTTGCATTCCCTTGCTCTCCACTCCCGTCCTCTTGCCCGTGTTGTTTCTATTGCGACCACGCCCTTTCTCGTCTCTTCTTCTCTGCGTTCCCATTTTCCCCTCTATTGTTTCTCTTGTCTTTCTGCTCGCTTGCTATCCCACGCCCCTCGGTCTTTCTTCACACTTCCCGCACCCTCAATTTTTTTTATCTAACAATTCTTGGTATTCCCTGCCCTCTCTCTTATTCTCTGCTATCTCCTCTTCTCTCCCTTGCCCTGCCCCAGCCATTGCCCTTTTCACCACTCCCCCCAGGTATCCCCTTTCACCCATCTATCCATCGTCCTACTTCGGTCTTTCTATCCTTTGGCGACACGGGCCCCTGCAATGCTTCGCGGGGGCGTGGCTCGTGTGTGTGTGTCACTTGCGCACGGTTTTTTTTTTCTCCGGTCTTCACTTTCCGCGGCGACCGACTTTGCTTCTTCCTCCCCATTTTATTTCACTATTCCCTTTACTTACAACTTTTACACCTCTCCCATCCCTTTATGTTCTTTTTTTTTCTATTTCTTGCTTTTTCGTTTGTGCCCCCCCCTTTCCATTAACCATTTCCATGTATTGCGTACCTTTCCTAGAACGTCTTGTTTATTTCTCGTCGGAATATATTTATTTCTGAACCACTGCTTTCTTTGTCTTCTCAGAGAATTGAACTTTTGTATTTGTAAAGATTTATTCATTTTCAATATCGTTCCACCTCATTATCTGCTTCTCACCCACTTCCTACACAGTCTTAGCGCCACCGTTCTTTTCGTTCGGTTTTTACGCCACGGGCTGGCTGAGCTTCGGTAGGTGTTGCTACTTTTTTTGGGCACAGTGTTTGTAGACATCGGTGCCCCTAACCTCGCCGGGATTCCTTTGCGGGAAGATCTCCTTTTTCCTTCTCGTTTCATGGAATTCTGTGCTGTTTCCCAGCTGGGCCTCCCCTTCCTCTGGTTGGTTCTGTTTTTCGGGCACTCACCTGGGCGCTACCGATGCCCTTATCAATGTTTCCCTGCTTTCTTTCCCCGTTCTGTTCTCTCCCTCCTCATCGTTTATTTCTTATTCCTTTTATTCCTTCTATCCTAACTTGCTACATCCTCTTTATTTTATATTTACCTTTTTAATGAATTTTGTCCTATCGTCTGTTTTTTTTCTGTTATTTTAATGATTTTCTTCACTTTTTCGTTTGTTTTCTTTTTTTTTGTTCTTTTTATGGATTTCCGTTTTTTTTCTTTCTCTTTCAAGATTTTTTTCCAACACTTCACTTCCTTCTGTAGGGAGACCAACGACAATAGTGAATCGTCTACTTTTTTCTTTTACTATTATATATATCTATAATATATATTATATTATATATATATAATATTATATTTTCTATATCTATTATATATATATATATATATTTATTATATTCTATCTATATTTTTTATATATATATATTATTATATATATTATATATTATTATATATATTTATATATATATAATATATATTATTATATTATATTATATATCTTTTAATTATATATTTATATATTATATATATATTATATATAATATTATTATATATATAATATATATTATATATATTTTTTATATATTTTTATATATATATTTTATTAGTAAAGGTATTACACGGCAATGTAGGGGGCTCGACGAAACGGAAGGGGGGGACGTTTTCCACACCCGTAGGGGGGGGGCGGAGGAACCCCCGACACAAATACCAAAGAGGGGGGTTCCGGAGATTCCCGGAGGTGGGTTAGCCCTACCCGTAGTTCGGAAGGCCGAGAGATTCCGACTACTGACATCGGTGCGGTTCCTTGGGGTATATCTTTAGATTAAAAAAGCAACTTTAATAGAAGTTATTTATTTAACGAGTAACCAATAAGGTCTCAAAATACATAAATTTTTTTTTTTTTTTATATAGTTTTTTACGTTTTCTATGTTAAAATTTTACAAGATTCAAAAATGTATTCCTTTTTGCTGTGGCTATGTGGTTTTTTGAGATTTTTTATTTTTTTTTTTTTTTTTTTTTTTTTTTTTTTTTTTTTTTTTTTTTTTTTTAACATTTTGCACTAAAATTGCCAGCTTCCCGCTGATAATTCTTTCCGCGGTAGTGTTGTAGTTTTGAGATATTGGATTGAGATTTTTGTGGTTTTAAACTGGATTTCACCATATATATTTTTATTATATACATATTATATATATAATATATATATTGTTGTTAAATAAAGGATTTCTATACACAACTGTATATTGTTTATGTGACAAGTTATTACACCCGGAACAGGAGTCGTCAAAAAAGAATCATACTGAAATTGAGGATACCTAATAGATGTTCTACGGGTGGAAATGATTTTTTTTTTTTTTTTTTTTTACCTGTATAGGGGCGAAATTAGGTTAGGTGGTTAGGTTAGGCAAAGAAAAAACTTACATTTTAAAGAGCCAATAGTCTTTCACGCAAAGAAAAAAATTATTTCTAGTCTACATGCAGATTGCAAATAGAGCTACGATTCTTCAAGTGAACTTCTTAAACTATGATCGAGGGTCATTTCTCGTTAGTTAATTTTCCATATTATTATATATAATATATATATATAATTATTATAATTTATATTTATATTATTATATTTATATATTTCTATTATTACTTTTATTATATTATTATATATATAGTATACTATATATATATATAGAGGGGAGAGGAGAGAGAGAAGAGAGCACGAGTAGCAAAAGTTGCTGGAGCGCCCGATATTATATATATATATATTATATTTTTTATATACATATATAAATTAGTATACTTTTTATATATGAATGTATTATATATAAAATAAAACTGAAAAAACATATTTATTAATTAATAGATATTTTCCTGCATATATTATAAATAAAAAACATAACACTATATATTGGTATGCATTTATTATTTATATATTATATATATATATATTATATATATATATATATATATATATTTTAATAAGGCTGGTAAAACTTTGCTGAATAACATAATCAAGGTATTTGTTCAAAACTACAACAACCTGACAAACGTTAAGGGAATAATTGTTTGTTTATCAATGTGTATAACTATTTTATTTTTTATCAAACTGATTAAGTTATTTATTAATTATTCTGGATTCACTTAACTGGTTTGTGGTATAGATATATTTTCGCGTGTCCAACACACAAAAATTAAATATATATTAGAAATTCACGGCATTAGGTAGGAAATATTTGAAATATTGATACCACAACGTAAGCGCCAGCACAGTTGTTGTACATAAATGTATTGTATACTCTATCCGTTCTTTTTGCATTTGTAAAATCTTACAATGGGTGTAGATTTTATCCTTTTAACAATTTTTTGTCTTTTCAATTTGCCTTTTGTATGATTTCCAGACTAATTAATAGATAAAGGGTAATGCACATACAACAAGTAAGTGCAGTAATTTTATTTTTTAACCATTTTAATAACCTGTACTCCAACGAAGTTGAGGATACTCCACAACGCTAATGTGGTCTTTAGCTCTGGACAAATCTAAAAATGTTTCGTCTTTTTAATAAAAATATTAATTAAGTTTTTCAAAAATTTTTGTGTGAAAACTATTCCTGGGTGGATTGCTTTCTTATTCAAGACTGTGGAGTCGGGTTTTTTTTTCCCCCGTCCCCAACTAGGGCTCTCCCGCCAAACTTTTTGGCTCGCATCCTCCCGCTCCTTAAAATGTTTTTGCCTATCCCTTGACTTTATTCCCATCAGTTATATATATATTATATTTATATATATTATATATAATTATTATATATATATATTATATATATAGTATTTAAAATTACATTACATAATATATTATTTTAAAAAGGTAAATTAATATCGTATTCGATATCGATATATCGATATCGATATAACGTTCACGAAATCTAACTTGCAATATTTTTTTCCTAATATCCATATAATTACTACTATATATATATATTATATCTTATAATATAATATATATATATATATATATAATCATATAGGTACAAGCTGTAGAAGTGACACAATTTTGGAGACCAAAATTTCTTCTAAGTTAAAAAATTTCTAGTTCAGAAGAGTTAAGTTAAGTAAAGTCATTTTTAGAAATTCTTTTGTGTGCTTGTGAATAGTAGCAAGAAGGCTTGCCACTAACAAATTTTATTCAAAAACTGAATTAACTTACTTCACTGTTTTTTAATAATTTTTTTGTGTCCTAAAATGTGTGGGTCGCTGTCTACACTTTTACCATAAAAATATTAATAAAACTAAATTTTATTAATTAATTTTTTTTTTTTTTAATTCTAATAATTTAATATATATATCTATATTATAGATATTATTCTATATTATATCTATATATATATATTATATAATATATTAATAATATATAATAAAAATATTGGGTTAATATTAATAGAATATGATTAGAAAGCTATTTAGAGACCTTTTATTATCTGTTACTTCGTTAAAAAGAATAGACTTTTCTATTAAATGTGTTTTTTGTTTTTTTAAACTAAAGAATACCCCAAGGGTAATACCACACTGATGGCAGGATCGGGGTCCTCTCGGGCTTGCGGGATACGGGTAAAACTAATTCCCCCTCACGGGAGGGGTTCCTCCGTGGAACCTCCGCCTTTGGTATTTGGGTGTCGCGGGGGTTCTCCTCCCCTCCCCTACGGTGTATGGAAACCGTCCCCTGTGTTCCGTCGGCCTCGAGCCCTAAAAATGCTGTGTACTAAGACATTTACAACTAATAAATATCTATATACACATGTCCCGACATCCCCAAAAATAGCCATTTTTGTTTATTTTTTTTTTTTTTTATTTTTTTTTTTACATTTTTCTAACTAAAAATTTATGTTCCAAAAATGTATAATCGTATATATATATATAATATTTATATATATATATTATTATCATTATATATTATTATATAATATATATATATATATATTATATATATTTATATATATATTATATATATATATATATATTATAAATACGTATCATTTTTACAAACTTTAATAAGATTGTCAGTCATTTTGGGCATATGTTTGATAAAAATTTTTCATTAGAGATCTAAATTTTTTAGCTAGTTTGCTTAAATATTGTTTACAAAAGGCTTTTAAGGGCTTTGTCATTACGTAGTTAATACAGTTTTCAATTATATTTGTATTTAAAGTCTAATAAATGTTTTTATTTAAGCTTTGAAAACATAACAAGTGTTGTTCTACGACTATAGGTTGTAAAAATGGTCACCTGATATTGTTTAAAGTCTTGATATTTAAGCTATATAGAAAATGCCATTGGTTTAGCGATCTCGATATACTCGAAATCGATTTTGAATACATAAAAATACTCGGTGGGCCAGAATATAACATGCTCATATATATCTTAATATATATATAACTAATATTATATATATAATTATATTATATATAATTTGATTATACTTATTATATTATATATATATATATATAATGGTTTGGTGTTTAAGATGTATGAGTAATATGAGGGTGGTGGCTAACTGAAGTTTTTATTGATTAAGAAATTTATCTATATGAAAAGGAAATATTCTAGTTTAATTGGAATTGGTAAATGTTCTGGAAATTAGTAGGCTAATAGGCCCTACATTGAATATTAGTGGAATACATTATTCTCCTCTAATGAAACCATAAAAGAAAATATCAATTAAAATGTATTATATACAGTCTAATGAATCATGAAACACCATTTTTGTATAATAAATGTACCAAATACCGTAAAATTTTACTATAGAAAGGTATACCAATTATTATATATGGAGTCCGTTATATTAATAGATAAATAGATGCAATATTGTTATTCAATATATTTTATACACAAGCTTTTCATACCTTTTCCAATTTCTTAAAGGTGTCACTCACTTCATGATTGATTTTTTAAAGGTTTATCTTACAATAGAATATTATGACAGCTTTTTAAACCTTTTTTCAAACATTTGGCTGGGATACTTTCAGGCATTATCAGAGATTAATTCTAGACTAAATTAATAATTGATAAAACAAATATTTAAATTAAAATATGTGAAGTAACAAATTTAAAAGATTAAGAACTATCATTAAATCTAAAATCCTTAAATAACATTAATAGCAAGATTCTACGCTGTCAAACTCAAAAGATGTTAAATTTTTTCCCGATTTCATTGTACTTGATATTGAAACTGGTGTGTGCCTTTTGATTATGGGAGACTTAGCCAGCCTCAATTAAAAAATTTTCTGTTCTGTGCATTATGTTAAAATTGGAAATGCCTGTTCATTTTTTAATGTTTGAAAATCTTACTAGGCTTGTATCTATGTTGGAATATGCATAGTTTGAGAGAATTAGTAGTATATGTGATGTACTAGGCATTACAGCAATCTTTAGATAATGTCAGTTGTAATTATGTATATTTTTATAAATATAGTATACGTACTAAAGTAAAGTTGAAATATTAGTAAGGTTATGATATACTATAGTACTATAGTTATGATATGATATAATATTATAACTATATATATTATGTATACGTGTATAGTATATATATATATATTAGTATATATATATAGTATATACGTTCGATTATATATATATATATATATTAATATATTAATATTTAAATGTTATATATATAGTTATGTATAGTATATTATACTAGTATATATATATATATATATATTATATCATATATTATATATATATATATATATATAGTTATAAAAATATCATAGTATACATATATATTATAGTCTATATAGTATAGTATTATAGTATAGTATATTTAGATATATACATATATATATATATATATATATATATACTAGTATATATATAGAGTATATGAGTAATAGTGGTACATAGGTTAAATGTAGTTGAAGTATTTATTAGTATATGATATTTTATTAATATACAAGATTGTTGTGGAAAGGGTTCGAGTGTTGAGTACATCTTGAGGTGAATTAGGCGCCATAAGTCCGCGCGTGGTTGATCGAAAATGTTCGGCGTAGTGTAAAGGAGTTCGGTGTTACTTATGCGGAGCGAGTCGGTGCTGACTCGACGTCTGACTGTGTCAGTTGTAGCGTTGGAGTTTTGGGTGGCGAGTTAGGCTTTGTTTTTAGTTGGAAGTTGGTAGATTTTGTTATATGTGAGGGAAGGTGGATGGGTGTATGTTTCGCACTTTGAGGATTTAGAAGGGATTTGGAGTGGGATATAGTTATGCCGGCGATCGGTTTATGCTTTTGTGCGGGTGTCTTCGGGGGATGGTCCTTGGTGGGGCATGCGCGGCCGGGTGGCGCATGGGTCTCGGGAGTATGTTGCAGAGATAGCATGGTGCGGAGCTGGTACGGTATCGGTGTTGGACCATGCGCTGTGCGGGCGCTGCGAGGGGCCGCTATATATAATATATATTTATATCATATAATATATATCCTCATCACCTTGCCCATATTCTCTTCCCAAGACTCGGGGTAAGGTGGCGTAGCAATGCCCCTGGAAACAGGAAAGTAGCAGAAGTTGAAATGAGAGCCGAGCCTAACCGCCCCCTTTATACCATTTATCGAGAACTCGTGGCAGTCAGAAAATCCAGCATAGAGCTTCACGGGACCGTGACGGACCCCCACTATGACTACTCGTCAATGTGGGGCTCATCCGTTGGTCCAGGTGGGCTACAACCATACCCATTCACGAAACCCCGCCATGCATTCACTCCTATTATGCACAGTAGTAGGAGCCACAAACCGGACACCGTGGGCAAAATTTGCCCACGGTGATTTTACCTTCCCTTGACCTTTTTTGACCTTTACCTTTTTGGGCTTGACCTTTTTTGAGCCCAAATTTTTTACCTGCCCTTGACCTTTTTTGACCTTTACTTTTTGGGCTTGACCTTTTTTGGGCCCAAATTTTTACCTGCCCTTGTCCTTTTTGGGCCTTGACCTTTTTGGGACTTTACCTTTTTTCGACCAACCCTTTGATCTTCCATGGGTCATTTTTGGCCCACGGTATTTTTTGAGAACCCTAATTTTTTGAGAACCCTAATTTTTTGAGAACCCTAATTTTTTGAGAACCCTAATTTTTTGAGAACCCAAATTTTTTGGCAACCTTAATTTTTTCGGCAACCCTAATTTTTGGTAACCCTAATTTTTTGGTTGCGCAAACGGCTTGCGTAGCAACCGTTGTACGTATTACCGCTATTTTACGCCCCTATCTTTTTTCGACCGTGGCCATTTTTGCCCCGGGTCATTTTTTGATCTTCCTTTAAGGGGGCTTAGCCCTATTTTTGATGTTTTAACCTTGTTTTGACCGTGCCAGATACCATGGGTCAATTTTGTTCGACCGTGGGCCATTTTTGCCCACGGCAATTTTTGATCTTCCTTTAGGGGCTTAGCCCTATTTTTTGATGTCTTTACCTTGTTTGACCACCTTGCCATATACCATGGGTCATATTTTGCCCACGGTAATTTTTGGTCTTCCATGGGTCATTTTTTGCCCACGGAAATTTTCCACGCAACCCTTTGGTATTCCTGGGTATTTCTTGGCCACGGTAATTGTTTGGGGTTTTCTTTAGGGGGCTTAGCCCTATTTTTTGGATGTGTCGTAACCTTGTTTGACCATGATATTTCGGTTTTTACCTTGCTATACCATGGGTCAATTTGACCCACGGTAATTTTTTGTCCTTCCTTTACGGACTTAACCCCCTTTTTCTGATTCTTAACCTTGTTTTGACCATGATATTTCGGCTTGACCTTGCCATATACCATGGGTCCATTTTGACCCCACGCTAGACCTTGTGGCTTTGAATCGGTTCCCAATCACGTTTTAAGAAGTACTAGGGATGTTCTTAGTCTACTTAGTGTTCTATGTAGGTAAATGTAGATGAGTGCCAAGGTGAGTGCCAGGGTGAGTGCCAAGTGAGTGCCAAATCGAGTGCCAATGAGTGCCAAGTGAGTGCGCAATGAAGTGCAAAGTGATGCCAACACACGTGCCACGTGAGTGCCACATGTGCCGGACTGAGTGCACTTTTTTCAAGCCTTTCTAGCCTCCCCTGACCCCGAATGCGCCTAATATGGGTGTCTACCCCTAGTAAATAAGGTATGAGGAATCGAATGGTGTTAATACTTACAAGCTTGCTAGGCATGCTTCCTACTATGAGTAGGGTCTTTTTTAACACTTATAGCGACACATCAGCACTACGAACCCTTATACCCACATTACACTATGACTACTGTATTACACACTATGACACTGTCATGTAAACGCCATAACACTGTACACTCGTACCCAGCACACGAGATACACTACACTTACGACTCACACACTCGATATTTTGATGCCTGAACTTTGATCCCTCAACTTTGATGCCCCAGCATAAAATGTCTCAGCCTTGATGCCTCAACTTTTGAAGGTTCATCTTTTGATGACTCATCTTTGATGACGTCATCTTTGATACCATCTATATTGATGATTTATCTTTGATGAAATCATTTTGATGGTCATCTCTACCCCACATCATAGAATAGAGTTAATATTACTTAATCGTCTTCCCCTAGTTCATAATTGGAACACCAAGAGGCGCCGCATGCGCCCTCCGCCCAAAGACAGTCAACCCCGCACCTGCAGGTTGCGATCGCGCCGTTCCGCAGCGCGTCCCGCCCGCCGCGTCCCGCCGCCAGGCGCAATTTTTCCGCGTACCAGCCCGCCGCGTGCGCCCGCGCAGGCGCGATATTTCTGCGGGAAATGAAAAATATATATACTATAAGTCATTCATTTTTATTTCATACTTAACATTTCAAAGATTCTTTTCAAATATACTATGAGTCAGTTCATTTTTTATTTCATACTTAAACATTTTATTGAAAAACATTTTTGCGAACCTAAAACTGTAACTCTCTTTACAGACCTATTATTTAACATATATTAATTAACATTAATTTTTTACTTAATACTTTTTACTTAATACTTTTTTAATTTATAAATTTTTAAAAATTGTATGTAGAAGAAAAAACCCAGAGTTGTCTGGATCATATAATCATTTTATTTTACTACAATTTGTACGAAATTTTACTAGAAACATTAACATTTACTATAAACGCAGTAAATCAGTAAAACAATGGAGGTGTTACCTAACACCTAGGGGGATTTAGTTGCTTTTGTGTTTTCCTGCTTTACTGCTTTAAACTTTCTGCTTTACTGCTTTAACTCACTGCTTTTACTGCTTTAACTCACATACTTTTACAACCTTAAAGCAGTAAAGCAGTAAAACATAGAAGTGTTACTAAACACCTAGGGATTATTGAGTGCTCTCCTGTTTTAATTGCTTTTAACTTTTATGGATTTAATATTTGAATATCTGCTTTAACTCACATATTCATAACATTACATACCTTAAACGCAGTAAAAGCGTAAACAATAGAGGTGTTACCTAACAACTAGGGGGGATTAGTATGCTTTTGGTTTTACTGCTTTAACCTTTTGTGGGGCCCCGCCCCTGGTTAAAATTACGCCAGAAGCGGACTGTGCGTGTTGAGGGCGCCGACCTGCTTGAAGGCGGCCCGCGCCGCCCTGCTTTACTGCTTTTAACTTTTTCTTGCTTTAACTGCTTTAACTCTTACTGCTTTACTGCTTTAACTTTCTGCTTTAACTGCTTTAACTTTCCCCTGCTTTACTGCTTTAACTTTCTGCTTTAACTCATGTTTTACTTTCTGCTTAACTGTTTTAACTTTCTGCTTAACTGTTTTAACTCATATATTTATTAACATTATGGTTTTTATTTTTGGTTTTAATACTTTTTATTTATTTTATTATTATTAATTTTTTATTTATTTTTTTTTATTTTTATTATTTTTATTATTTTATTTTTATTATTTTTTTTTAATTATTTTTTATTATTTTATTTTTATTTATGTATTTTTATTATTTTAAAATTTTTATTCTTTTATTTTTATTTTTATTGATTATAAAAGGGAAGATACTTATGCCTATTTGTTTAGTTATTATTTAGAACACACATTCAGCTGACACTTATACACACATATTTGGCATTTCAACTATGCCTATACACACAGTTCACCCTATGCACTTACATTTACCTAGACAACTGTACATGTTACAACTTATACAACACGCGGGCAACACACAGACAGCACCACATCACAGCATTACACTTATAACACACATTCCTATGACAACTTATACACACATCTCACATATGACACTTACATTTAGCCACACTACGACACTTACATTTACACTTATACACACGCAGGGCCACAGATTTACTACCACACGGCAAGATTTACTTACATCACTCTCCAGATTTTACTTACACTCACACCAACCAGATTTACTTTACACACCGCAAGCATTTACTTAACACATGATAACGTATACATTTTATGTAAACATTTTATGTTTTTAATTAAACACATACATTTATATATTACTCATTCAAATATAAACTAAAATTATTTCAAAGAGTTTCTTAACTTTATAATAAATAATCATTATCTTCTGAACAAAGAAATTATTATTAACTGTTAATACTTGTTTATTAATTTTATAACTATCAAGTTTTTAAAATACGTTCTAACTACAATTTTTTAATGAAATTTTATTAAAAACATATTATTTTTCTATTACTTAAAGCAATAAATCAGTAAATCATGTAAAGGTAGCCCCTTTAGCACCCCTTCTACAACAAGGCTATGGCCAGGTTATGTTCTATTGACTTTTTCTGCTTTAAATCATCTTTAGCCATGTAATAAGTTATAAAAATAAAAAAATAAGTTCTTCTCTGCTAACATAAACATTTTATTTTATTAAAATCTTTTTAAGTTCTTATTCTAAAAATACAATTATTGCACTTACATTTATATATCGCTCTGAAATGTTTAACTAAAATATTTCAAAAGTTTTTTAAATAATTCGATTTTCTTTATTATTATTACGTTAGTTATTTTAATCCTATGTATGTACATTGACAATTCATCACGAGAAAACACAACAACCGCACTCTTACAGATACGAAACTGGCTTCTCTCTTTGTAAAAATGTTTTGAAATAACTACTTCAGGCCCCTAAAACTTAGGAATAAATCCTTTTTGTATCCAGGGGCAATTTAGACCTAATTCCAGGTCAAAATATATTTCAAAACTGTATAGGCCCCTATATATGTGTGCAATAACTAGTTAGGCCTAAATTTACGTCTAAATTCTAGGATTTAAGCCTTTTGTATCGCCCGGCTGATTTAAGCTAATACCAGGTAAAGGTAATTCCAGTATAGAACAAGAATCGAGAATCAATGTTATTATATCTTTATAAATATATTTCAAACATGAAACATGCTGGATCGGTAAGATCTTTAAGCAGCTAAGAAGGAAATGTTTACCTTTCCTGTGAGTGGAACGGTAAGATCCTTATCTCTATATGACCTCGTATGTGATTGTCAGAATTATTTATCGCTTTTTGGTTTTAACGTATGAAACATGTTTTTCATATCCTGAACCTTATCTCGATTGGATGAAAATATGTATATTGGAGGTGTTGTGTTGTTAGATCCAACTTCTTTGTACAAATCATACCTCGTTTTAGCTTGTTAGCGGTGCAGCAAGTTCTTCTGGTTTGTAATAAAAGTGCTCTATTTGTTCACTGGTGTATATCAATGAATTACCTTAACATGTATACCTCAATACAAGACATCTATCCAGTGGGAAATCAAGATCCCCGGAAGTAGGGTTTCTTATATTAAAGAAAACCCGATGGATTTGAATTTTCAAGTGTGCTACCCAATCACCTTGTTATAATACCAAGCGTGATTTTCATCGAAGTCCAGAAGAATTACTTTGTATATGTAATCACACTGAAGAGTGGCTTACAGAATACATTAAACCAAGTTCAGCTTTAAACTGGACCGAAACAGTTACTAGCCTGTGCGAAGAAACCAGCCATAAGCAACTTACTCTAGCATTTTCTAAACATCAAAACATAATCAGTTTGGAAGTAGATTAATGGGAGAGAACATCAATGAACAGCAGTAATTTGAACCTACATCTTTGGATTCTACATTTCAAGGCCTAGCTCAGATTGAAATATATGTTTACGAGGTACGTAAGCGAATGTTATACAGATGAAGGTAAGACATTTATGTGTTATCAAATTACGTGACCGTAATTCATTACATGTTATAACAAAGATACTACGCATTTAAGAAAACCTTCTGACGATCCTACGGTTATCATCGATCGCTTCCTAAGTTCTATAGACGTAAAGAAATTCATTTATCTACTTAGAAAACAATGGCAAGAAAGTATTTATGCAGGTGACCCGAATGTAAATATACTATGATATCTGAGCGGGAACTTTTTACGTATGTGTTAACTGAAAGTATTACTGAGACACGAAACTATATCATTGATAATGATTTAAATGATTGGCATATTTGCAAAGATTTAGAGAATTTTTTAAATATAAATAATGCACATAAAACATCATGGGTAAAATGTATGTGGAAGTGTTTATATATATATATTCCTGTATTATATTATAATGTGAACCTTAATATATAAAATCATTTGTAAATATATTTAACACCCGTGAATACATTTAATTTAGCCTTCTATATATATATTATATATATATAATACTATATATATATATATATTATTAGTATAATATATGTATAATATATATAATATATATATATTATATATATATATATATATATGATATATATATATATATATATATATATATATTATATATATTATATTAATATATATATACTATATATATATATTAAATTACTGTGAAGATGGAGATATTAAAATTCTAATTATATAGTAAAGTTTTTATTACCCTTATTTTTACTTTCTTAAAATAATATTTACATGTATGTTAAAGAGTTTAAATAAACGAACCCCCGGTTCAGGATATGAAAAACCATGTTTTTACCATTGGTACCCCCAGACTTGGCGAGGAAATAAGTCTCGACCAGTCCATATGGGGGGGGGGGGGGGGGGGGGGGGGGGGGCGCAGGCATATAGAGATAAGGATTTCCCCGACCAATCACAAGTAAGGTAAACATTTCTTCTTGCCTGCTTAAGGATCTTACGATCCAGCATGTTTCAGTTTGAAATATATTTATATAAATAATAATAACATTGCTTCTCGATTCTTGTCTACTGGCAATTAGACTTTTGACCTGTATTAGGCTTAAATCAGCCTGGGATACAAAGGCTTATCCTAAATTTAGACGTAAATTTAGGCTAACGTAGTTATTGACCACATTTTAGCAGAAAAAGGTCAGTTTGAAATATTTTTTGACCTGGAATTAGGTCTAAATTGCCTGGATCAAAAAGGTATTATCCTAATTTTAGGCCCTGAAGTAGTTTATTTCAAACACATTTTTACAACAGAGAGAGGCAGTTTTCGTATCTGTAAGGAGTGCCGGGTGTTGTGTTTTCTCGTGATGGATTGTCAATGTACATAGAAATAATATAATAATAATATAAAGAAATCCGAATTATTTAAAAAATACTTTGAAATATATTTTAGTTCACCTCGACGAATAATATAATGTGTGAATAATTTGTTAATTTTGTTAAATAAGACTTAAAAAGATTTTATAAATAAATGTTATGTTAGCAAGAGAAGAACTTTATTTTGTTATTTTTTATACTTATTACATGTGGGTAAAGATGATGTAAAAGCAGTAAGTCAATAGAACTAAACGTGGCATAGCTTGGTGTAGCGGGGGTGCAAGGGGCTGACCTTACTGATTCGTCATTGAATGCATCGCATAGATAAATAGAAGTTCGCTGCATTTTAAATTTCATAAAATTTCAGTAAAAGTTATTTTTAAAACTGGATAGTTATAAAATTTATAACAAAAAGTATTAACCGTTTAAAATTTCTCTTTGTTCAAAGTTAATGATTGATTTATTATAGAAGTTTTTAGAAACTTTGAATAATTTTAGTTTATATTTTGAATGGTAATATAAATGTACTGTGTATGTAATTAAACATAAATGTTTTATAAATTAATATTTTATATGTGTAAGTAAATCTGCGTGTGGAAGTAAATCTGTCTGTGGAGTGTAAGTAAATCTGGGAGAGTGGTAAGTAATCTGCGTGTGTAAGTAATATGTGTGTTGTGTGTTGTGTGTATAAGTTTTCACCGTAAGTGCCTATGGCACTGTGTGATTGTGGGCACTGAGTGATTGTGATAATTGTGCCATAGTGATAACTGTGCGCGTAAGTGATGGCACTGTGTGATTGTGTGTGTGTGTGTGTGTGTTGTGTGTGTTTGTGGATGAGAGAGTGTGTGTGTGGGTTGGGGGGGGGCGTGGGTGGGGGTGGGGGTGACCTTGTGTGTGTTAAGTGTGAAATGTAGTGGCTCTGTGCAAATTTTTGTAAGTGCCGAATTTAGTAAATGTGTGATATTGGTGGGAATGGTGAATGTGTGTAATAAGTGTCATATGTTGAATGTGTGTCTTGAAATAATAGAATATCAAATCGGTCATGAAGTAAATACATAAGATTATAATAATAAAAATAAAAATTAAAATAATAAAATTTTATAAACATAGAAAAATAAATAATTAAAATAAAATAATAAAATTAATAAAAATAATAATAAAAATATAATATATTAACAATTAATAAAAATAATAATAAAAATTAAATAACAATAACTAATCATAAATGATACAAATGACTTAAAACAAAATAAACATAAAAAAATCTTGAAAAAGTTTATTGTTGTAATATTTTGAACAGTAAAGCATTAAAGCTTAAAGCAGTAAAGCAGAATAGTTAAAGGCAGTAAGCAGTGAATGTTGAAATTCAGTAAGCAGCAAGTTAAATGGCAGTAAAGCAGAATAGTTTTAAATGCAGTAAAGGAGAAAGTTAAAGCAGTAAAGCAAGAAAGTTAAAGCAGTAAAGCAGTAAAACAAAAAGCATACTAATCCCCCCTAGGTGTTAGGTGAACACCCTCTATTGTATTTATCTGCCTTGTTACTTGCTTAAGGTATTCGGTGAATGTATGTGGTTAAAGCAGTGAAGCAGTGAGTTAAAAGCAGTAAAGCAGAAAGTTTAAGCAATAAGCAGTAAAACAAACTGCATCCTAATCCCTTTAGGTGTTAGGTATCTACTCTATTGTTTTACTGTTTACTGGCTTTATAGGTATGTTATGTATGTGAGTTAAAGGAAGTAAAGCAGTGAGTTAAAGCAGTCAGCAGAAAGTTAAAGCAGTAAGCAGTAAAAACAAAAGCATAAACTAATCCCCTAGGTGTTAGGTATTAACACCTCTAGTTTTTAATTGATTTACTGCTTTTAAGGTATGTAATGTTTAAAAATATATTGTTAAAAAAATTTCGTACAATGGTAGTAAAATAAAATGATTATATACCAGACACTCTGGATTTTTTTTCTTTTAATGACATACAAATTTTTAAAACCTAATTTTATAAATTCAAAAGTTTAGTAAAAAGTATTAAGCTCCAAAAATAATGTATAATAAATACTATTTTTTAAATAATACGAGTCTGTAATGAGTATACAGTTTTTAGGTTCGGCAAAATGTTTTTTAATAAGACATGTTTAAGTATGAAAAAAATGTCGAAATGATATAAATATTTTGAAAAGAAATTCTTTGAAAATGTTTGAGAGGTAAGGGGGGGGGGGGGGGCTGAAGAATAAAGATTAAAATTGTGAATGATCCAACATGTAGTAAAAACGTTAAAACCGCAAGGAATATTGGCGCCTGCGGCTGCACGAGCGCGGGCGGGTACGCGGAAAAGAAAAAAAAAAAAAATTGCGCCTGCGGGGCGGGGACGCGGCGGGCGGGACGCGGCGGGGGGGGAACGCGGCGGGCGGGGACACGGCGGATCGCACCTGCGGGTGTGGCGGGGCTGGTTGTCTTTGCGCGGAGGGGCATGCGGCGCGCCCTGGTGTTTCCATTATGTAACTAGGGGAAGAAACATTAAATATTAACTCTGTTCTAGTGATGTGGGGGTAGAGATGAGCCATCAAAGAATGATTCATCAAAGATGAATCATCAACATAGATGGTATGAAAGATGACGTCATCGAAGATGAGTCATCAAAATGAACTTCAAGAAGTTGAGGCATCCAATGATGAGGCACATTTATGCTGGGTAGAAATCAAAGTTGAGGCATCAAGTTGAGGCATCAAATATCGTTAGTGTGTGAGTGGTAAGTGTAAAGTGTATCTGTGGTGTGGGTGCGAGTGTAACTGTTATATGGTTTAATGTAAAGTTGTCATGTGTGTAATAAGTGTTCATAGTGAATGTGTGTATAAGGGGCATAGTGAATGTGTTGTAAATAGTGTTAGAAAAAGACTATCTAGTAGGCGGAACATCACTAGCAACTTGTTAATACTACACCGAATCGATCCTCATGAACACCTTAATTACCTGGGGTAAGACACCCGCATATTAGGGCTCATTCTAGCGCTCAGGGGAGGCTAGACGAAAGGCCTTGAAAAAAGTGGCACTCAGTTGGCCCTATGTGGGCACTCACTTGCGCACTATGTGGACACTCACAGTTAGGCACTTCATTGGCACTCACTGGCATCATTTGGGCACTCATTGGCACTCATTGGCACACACTTGGCACTCATTGGCAACCATCTAATTACTCATACGAACACTAATAGAACATCCATAGGTATTTTCGACGGTGATTGGGCAACCATGCAAAGCCCATCAAGTCTAGCGTGGTCAAAATTGACGCCATGGTCATATGGCTAGGGTCAAGGCTGAAATATCAATGGCAAACAAGGTTCAAGACATCAGAACAAGGGTTACGTCACGTAAAGGAATGGACAAAAAAATTACCTGTGGGTCCAAAATTTGACCCATGGTGTATGGCAAGGTTAAAAATATCATGGTCGAACAAGGTAAAGACATCAAAAAATGGGCAAGCGCTAAAGAAACCTTAAAATTAACCGTGGGCCAGAAAATGCCCATGGAATACCAAAGGGTTGGGTGAAAAATTACCGTGGGCAAAAAATGACCATGGAAGACCCAAAAATTACCGTGGGGCAAAAATGACCCATGGTATAATATCTGGCAAGGTGGTCAAACAAGGTAAAGACATCAAAAAATACGGGCTAAGCCCCTAAAGGAAGATCAAAAATTGCCGTGGGCAAAAATGGTTAGGGTGGGCCAAGATTGACCCATGGTATCTGTCAAGGTCAAACAAGGTAATGACATCAAATAGGTGCCCTAGGCCCTAAATGGAAGGATCAAAAATTACGTGGGCAAAAATGCCACGGTCGAAAAAAATAGGGGGGCGGTTAAAATAGGGGTAATACGTTACACACAGGTTGCTGACGCAACGTTTGGCGCACCCTTCTTCGAAGGGTTACCAAAAATTAGGGTTGGCAAAAAATAAGGTTGCCATAAAAAATTAGGGTTCTCAAAAATTAGGGTTCTCAAAAAATTAGGGTTCTCAAAAAATTAGGGTTCTCAAAAAATTAGGGTTCTCAAAAAATACCGTGGGCCAAAAATGACCCATGGAAGATCAAAGGGTTGGTCGAAAAAAGGTAAGTCAAAAAGGTCAAGGCCCAAAAAGGTCAAGGGCAGGTAAAAATTTGGGGCCCAAAAAGGTCAGCCCAAAAGGTAAGGTCAAAGATGGTAAAGGGCAAGGTACAAACAATTTTGGGCTCAAAAAAGGTCATGGGCCTAAAAAGGTAAAGGTCAAAAAAGGTTAAGGGACAGATAAAAAATCACCGTGGGCAAAAATTTTGCCCACGGTGTGGTTTGTGGCTCCCCTACTACTATGCACCTTTGTTTTCGCCTCTGCTAAACTCACATTTCTCTCCTCCAGGCATTCCTTTGCTGACTCGATCCACTTTTTCTTTTTTTAATAATGAAAATACTAATAATCAATAATAATATAATAATAATATAATAATGATATAATAATATAATAATCATAACAATGATAATACTCCCTCGGCAAGAGAATATAATAAAATAATTAATAATAATAATAATAATAAATAATAATAATAAAATAATAATATAATAATAATAATAATAATTAATAATATATAATAATCAAAATATTAATGAATTATAATAATAGAAGAAGAAGAAGAAGAGAAAGAAGAAGAAGAAGAAGAAGAGAGAAGAAGAAGAAGAAGAAAAAGAAAAGCTAAAAAATAACAACAACAACAGCAAAACAACACAAACAACAACAACAACAACAATCAATCAACAAACAACAACAACAACAACAAAACAACAACAACAACAACAACCAACAACAACAACAACACAACAGAACAACAACAACAACAACAACAACAACAACAACAACAACAACAACGAAAGGAATACAGAAAAAAAAATTTAAATGTTAATAAAGTTAAATATTATTGTGATATTTAAATCGTACCTTAAGAAATCCAATGGGTGGTGTAGCGAGAGTATTTTTTCTTCTAAGTGAAATCCATTTGATTTCCCAATTCATTGATCGCCTTTGAAATTATAATAGAGACGGAAACGATGAAAACGTGATCAAAGGTTTGCTTAGTTCCTGCAAACAAAAACAAAAACAAAAATTAAAATAAAAAATTAAAAATCAAATAGATTAAATTTTAAAAGGTTAAGAATAAAAAAATAAATAATAAACCTCTAAATTAATTTTAATAAATTAAAACTAAATTGAAAAAATTTCGAAAAATAAGATTTAAAAAACCTTTAATTAATTTCCCTTTAAATTGCAATTTGCTAAACAAAATTTGAAAAAATTTGTAATTAGGATCAAGGCTGCATGCCGGAATGATGTCGGAGGAAAAAATAAAAAATTCTAAGTGCTTGAGAGTGGGCCGGCAGCTGGAGCCGCATGTACGGAGTCCGGGAGTGCGGAGGCCGGCCGTGAACGCGGAGCGCTGGATCGCTGGGAGCCAGGCGAGAGAGCGCGGCAGCACGCGCGTAGGCCGACGAGCCAAACAACAACTGAGTTTGAAAAGAAGGTGGAGGCAGAAACACTTATTCTAGTCTAGGCTATGTCTTAAATTCTGTAACTTGGTAAAGAGTAATCGAGTAGTTTAAATATTCACGCAGATATTGAGTTTTATATATAAGGATATGTAGTTAATAATTAATATAGCACGTGCAGTATATAGGATCGTAGGATATAGTGTTATGTGTGGCCAGGCATACTAGAGCAATTAAGGCTTACCAGAATCGACGAATTGATCAACTGCCCGAGTGGCGGAAGGACATGACGATCTGCTACGTTATTGATCGTCAGACCGTAGTTGAGAATCGGGTGGATGAGATATAGGAGGTCACGTAATATAGAGTCTGCGTCTACTATATCGTTATTGTCTCAACGTAGACTGATACGTCACGTAGAGTCAAAGTGGCTCGACATAGCCTGATCTAGTGTTAGCTAGTGAAGGGAATCGTCGCGTGAATGAACAGGAGACTATATATTGTATGTATATGGTATCATTATAGTATATATATGAGGTTACTGATGATTAATAGCTGTGATAAATAATACTTATCTAAATAATATATACTATAGAAGGTTGAGGTTAGTAGGTATAGTAATACTGTAGTATCATTATACAGTCTAGGTGAGCGGTATATAGTATATATATGAATGGAGTTGAGTGCAGAAATGGTCACCGAATGCGATGCGGTCTATTTCATCTGATTCGGCATGTAGTGGACGAATTTAGTAACGAGTGATGCTGATGAGGTAATGCTAGAATGTCTTTAATTAAGACGCGTTCAGGGTGGTAGAGTGCAAGGGCACTAAAATGAAATGGAGTATGAAGCGGTACGGAGTCAGTGCGATGCTTCAGCGTGAGTTGTACTTCATAGAGGAGCGGAAGGTAGTCATGACGTGAACTGGATGAGCACTTTCCGTTATATGTAGTCATAAGCTTGTATTACAGCGTACCACAGAGCCGTCATGCTACGGTACTAATCGACTGAGATGATATAGCGGTAGAGAGGGAGGTATGTAAATGGAGTAGTAGATAACGGCGGATTAGAACGGCCGCGGTGTAATGAGGGGTGGAGCAATACTGTTCTGCGGTAGTGGGAGGCTCTACTGGATAGTGGAGGTGTGGTAGGGATGATCGAACGCATAGCCTATCGTAGTGATGGGACGGGATAGTAGTGCGATAGGTATCTAGCGTTAATATTGTAGGGGGTTCGTAGCTGGGAGCTATCGTATAGACTTTTTGAAAGTAGTGAGCGGCTTGTTAATTGTGACAATAAGTAGGTACGGTAACTGTAGTCGAGGAGCGGGTGAGTGGGGGGATAAGTGGGTGGATAGATTAAGGTTATAGACTTGATCATCTAAGATAGTATCGCAGCTCTAATTATAGTACGTAAGTGGGGGTGTGGATAAGATGAGTGTGAAGTTGAGTAGATAAGATGATATAGGTATGTATAAGTAATTATAATGAAATAAGTTATTGTAATTAGGGGGCTAGGGGTCGATATTGCGACGTGATAGTAAATGTAAGTCCGTAGAGATAGAAGTAGTTATCTCAGCGAGGTTCAGAGGTGAAGACGATCAGGCAAGTGAGGAGTATAATGCCGGGTAGATGTAGAGTGGTATGAATACTACTAATGAGGCATGTAGAGATAGTATGATATGGTCATTAAAGATATATTGATTTTAATATAGTGATGATTTAGAACATCGACGAGAAATTGTAGGAGTTATTCGATGATCGTCATTATTAGCAAACACTCCATTTTAACAGCATGATACAGAAATGAAATAAGAAGTAATAGGGACAGAGCAATATGACACATGTGGGCGATTTTATTTAACAGGCACGGAATTTCCTGTTGAATTGATTAAATTAATAACAGAGACTTAGACTATCTCATGTAATCCAGATATATGAGTTAAGCGAGAGGAAATCATATGAAGAAAATATTAAGAAAGAAAAAACCTTTGGTTTTTTTCTTGCAAAAATAATAATGGAGTATATGATGTAATTTAAAACAATTTGCTCGAGAGGAGTGTTAGTGGAGTGAAAACGTTGTGCATATCATGATTAAAGGAAAATTCACGCATCTGTTAACGGACGTTACATGTTAGTTTTTATACTATATAGATATATACTATATATATGAAGTCTTATATATATATGAAACAGATTATATAGTAGTAGAACTGAATCTAATAGTAGTACGTAGGTAGTTATAATTATATATCTATAGCTGAGATTGATATAATATATAGTATACCTAGTATATTATATACTATTCTAAATATTGTAACAATAAACTATTTCATTAAGGATGCCTTTCATTATTTATAAAAGAAAATTTATTTTAAAATATATATATATCTATTAATATATATTTATGGGTATATATAATTATATTAACTGTATATATTATATATTTTATTATATATATATATATATAATATATTATATATATATATGATAATATATTGGACTGACGGTCTAGATATATGTTATATATATTTACCATATAGAATAATGATGAGATACTACTATATAAGGTAGTGTTGATAT
>JABUQX010050395.1:5000-20000 GCA_015478945.1 Trachelipus rathkii
ATTATTGTTAAAAATGGACTGAGTTATAATGTTGATAGTTTCAACAATTGGGATGTTTGTGTATAGGGACTCTATATCAAAACTGGCCATGAAACACTGATCGAAAGACAAACCCCTCAACTCTTCAATGAAGTGGAAGGTATCTCTGATCGTGAAGAGGTTGTTTGTGATGGTTTTGAGGTAAGGAATTAAAAATTTAGCGAGTTTGTAGGTAGGGGAATTGATGGCTGATAAAATGGGACGGAGTGGTGTGTTAGGTTTGTGGATTTTGGGGAGACCATAAATGGATCCAGGGATTGTACCAGAGATACAGAGATCGGAATCAGGGGGTAAAGCATTCAGGGATTTTAGTTTCCTAATGAAATTGTTTATTTTAGTTTCAATTTTTAAAATGTGTTTGAAAGGATCAATATTGAGAATTTTAAATTTAGAGGTATCAGAAATAAGATGAGTCAATTTATCAACATAATTATTCCTATCCAGGACCACAACGCCCTTTCCTTTGTCTGGTCTCGTTATTATAATGGATGAGTCACGTCCAAGTAGTTTAAGGGTTAAAAAATCCTTACGTTTAAAGACGGGGGAGAAAAGTTTGTGTCCTTTAAAGTTATAAAAAAATCGATTAGCGACAGATTTAATATTATGAATGGCATCTCTAGTAACACTTTCAGAGTTCGGAAATGGGTAAAGTTCAGTCAACTGTGTACACAATCTTTCAAATTGGCAAAAATAATTGATAAAATTAAGTTTAAAACAAGGGAGTTTAAAATCAAGACCAAGTGCAAGGATACGTTTCTCATCCAGGGACAGAGTTCTACTACTAAGATTGAATATGACAGCATCGGGATCTATGTTTAGGTTGTAGTTTAAGCCAAGTCGTGACAATTTGCGTTCATGACGGTTTTTAGTAGAGGATGCAAAAGATTTGATATTATTATTAATAAGGTGCCTCAAATGATGAAAGTCGAGGTATGAAACGGACTGTTTAAGCGAGTTTGTAAGTTCCGTAATTTTAACTGTATATTGATTTATTAGGCGTTGCTTGAATTTGATTTCCAAGCTAAGTAAAGAGTTAACCGTTTTTCTATAGAGAGACGTATTATTTAAGTCTTTTCTATATAACCTAAACCTCATAAATTTGGGTGTAAACTTATATCCCTTGCAAACTGTGAGGAAGTGAAGGTCCAATTCTGCTTTGGCTAGGTTCTTCCTAAATTTCTCCAGGTTACGGTAGTTTCGTAGAACAGCATTGTTGTAGCGATTTCGTAATATATGAGAAATATATTGATTTCTAGGGAATCTAATCTTAATGATAAAGGCGAACACTGCCAACAAAACTCCATACATGGGTGAATTAACAAGATGGTCGTATTCTCAACTTTATTCTAAACGTTTCGGATTGTACCAATCCATCCTCAGTAGACTAAAAATAAAATTAAAACTAAGATTAAAATTAGATAAGTATAACGTTAAACAATAACTATATGACTTATAATGAATGATAAAAAATAAAAATATAAAATAATAAATAAAGACCAAACACTAATGGGATCATCGCGTAATCGCGATCTGCTCAAACATTGATCAAATTACGAAAATTCCTACCTCGTAACCACAAGGTAGGAACTCTAAAATTCGCAATGACCCGGGGTGCGGGCAAAAGGAATCACATCGCGTACATTCTACTATTAAATGAACAAAAATGAACAAATCATAAACACCAACAATAGGAATACGAGTCAAACTCAGTAGATCCACCGTTCAATTAATGATTGAAGATTAACCATAATAATGGGATATCAGATAAGAGTATGCGCATTACCATCACTCACCATCACTCACCTCACAACATCCCCTCTTCGAGTGACTAGTAAGTAATAATCTATCGATCCATCGATATCTGTACGTACCGCACACCTGAGTAGTATAGTGTGGGCTATCACAATAATAATAATTAATAATATTAATAATAATATCACGAGTAATGCCAACATTCATATTATAATATAAAGATAGTAACAATTATTAACCCACCAACACTTCCAAACAAGCGAGAAGAAGCAAGACTTATGCAGAAAGCATAAAAGATTAAACTATGTAACGAGATAGTTGGTTGTTATATCAAATCGTGTGTAGTTGGGCAGAGCTTGAAGTGATATTTAGAGGGGGACGGAGACTGTGTATAAATAAAGATTCTATGATGCGACCTTCTTTAATGGATTTAAAAGGTTTCAAGATTGAGAAATTATTGTTTAGGATGGGATGATCGTTTTGGAACGCATGGTCCCGGATTGCTGATGTTTCCGGGTTGGTGTATGGGAGGCCCGTTCTGAACGAGATACCCTTATGCTTTTCAATTCTGATCGTGAGTTGAAGGGAGGTTTCCCCTATGTAGCAGGCGTGACAGTCTGCACACTGATATTTATACACGACCATAGATCGAAGCAATTTGGGAATCCGTTCTTTAAGGTGGAAAAAAGAACTTATGCTAAAGGGATTAGACGAAATAAGTTTGAAATCTATATGTGGGTAGGCAGAGTCAAGAATTTTCCTAAGAGATTTAGTAAGATCTGTGGTTTTGGGGCCGAGAAAGGGGATTTTGAGATAAATTGAAAGTTTAGGAGCTGAAGAGGTGAGAGTTTTAGGACGAAAGATGTCGTTCAAATAGGAGTTGAGCTTCGTATCAAACCAGACCAGACAAAGGAAGGGGCGTTGTGGTCCTGGATAGGAATAATTATGTTGATAAATTGACTCATCTTATTTCTGATACCTCTAAATTTAAAATTCTCAATATTGATCCTTTCAAACACATTTTAAAAATTGAAACTAAAATAAACAATTTCATTAGGAAACTAAAATCCCTGAATGCTTTACCCCCTGATTCCGATCTCTGTATCTCTGGTACAATCCCTGGATCCATTTATGGTCTCCCCAAAATCCACAAACCTAACACACCACTCCGTCCCATTTTATCAGCCATCAATTCCCCTACCTACAAACTCGCTAAATTTTTAATTCCTTACCTCAAAACCATCACAAACAACCTCTTCACGATCAGAGATACCTTCCACTTCATTGAAGAGTTGAGGGGTTTGTCTTTCGATCAGTGTTTCATGGCCAGTTTTGATATAGAGTCCCTATACACAAACATCCCAATTGTTGAAACTATCAACATTATAACTCAGTCCATTTTTAACAATAATTTACCTCCCAATATAGATCCCTCTCTAAAATTTAATTTCGTATCTACTCAGTTCAAAAAACTTCTACAATTGGCCACGGAAGACACCATCTTCCTTTTTAACAACATTCTTCACCAACAGATCGATGGCATGGCGATGGGATCGCCGCTCGGCCCAGCCTTTGCAAATGCTTTTCTCACACATCATGAAGCTATTTGGTTGGAACAGTGCCCACCCCTCTTCAAACCCTTATTTTACCGCAGATACCTCGACGATTGCTTCATCATATTCAAAGATCAATCACACCCTGCACAATTTTTGGACTATCTTAACAATAAACACCCAAATATTAAATTCACCATGGAACTAGAAACCAACAGACGCCTTCCCTTCTTAGATGTAACTATCGAACATAACACCAATGGCCGCTTCCGTACCTCTACATATCGTAAGCCTTCCTCTACTATCCTGGGTACTAACTTCTTCAGCTTCATTCCCCTACGCTTCAAACTTAATAGTATTTTATGTCTGATTGATCGGGCATACAAGATATGCTCAGATTGGACCGGTTTCCACTCAGAAATGTGCTATCTACGAAACTTCTTTGTCGGCAATCTGTTCCCCCCCTACATGTTTGATAAGATTCTCAACTCCTATTTGGACGACATCTTTCGTCCTAAAACTCTCACCTCTTCAGCTCCTAAACTTTCAATTTATCTCAAAATCCCCTTTCTCGGCCCCAAAACCACAGATCTTACTAAATCTCTTAGGAAAATTCTTGACTCTGCCTACCCACATATAGATTTCAAACTTATTTCGTCTAATCCCTTTAGCATAAGTTCTTTTTTCCACCTTAAAGAACGGATTCCCAAATTGCTTCGATCTATGGTCGTGTATAAATATCAGTGTGCAGACTGTCACGCCTGCTACATAGGGGAAACCTCCCTTCAACTCACGATCAGAATTGAAAAGCATAAGGGTATCTCGTTCAGAACGGGCCTCCCATACACCAACCCGGAAACATCAGCAATCCGGGACCATGCGTTCCAAAACGATCATCCCATCCTAAACAATAATTTCTCAATCTTGAAACCTTTTAAATCCATTAAAGAAGGTCGCATCATAGAATCTTTATTTATACACAGTCTCCGTCCCCCTCTAAATATCACTTCAAGCTCTGCCCAACTACACACGATTTGATATAACAACCCAAACCTATCTAGCGTACATAGTTTAATTCTTTTAGCTTTTTGCATAAGCTCGTGCTTTTCTCGCTTGTTTGGAGTGTTGGTGGAGTTGATAATGCTTGAATATATGGAATAGCATTTTGAAGTTTTGTATGAAGCAGGTGAGTTGTCTTACTAATTGCTATTATGTAATTATTATTATTATTATTATTATTATTATTATTTATTATTTATTATTTATTATTTATTATTTATTATTTATTATTTATTATTTATTATTTATTATTTATTATTATATTATTATTATTATTTATTATTTATTATTATTATTATTATTATTATTTTTATTATTATTATGCGTGATTTATTTTATTTTATTTTTTATCACTTTATTTTCATTTTTTATTTTTTAGTATACCCTATAACTTTTATTATTTTTAGTCATTTCTTAGTCATTAATGTGTATTTTTTATGATTTATTTTTTATATTTTTATTTACTGTTTATTCACCACTCGGAACAATTTCTAAATAATAATTTTTTCATGCATTAATAAGTCATATTTTATTGTTTAACGTTATACTTATCTAATTTTAATCTTAGTTTTAATTTTATTTTTAGTCTACTGAGGATGGATTGGTACAATCCGAAACGTTTAGAATAAAGTTAAGAATACGACCATCTTGTTAATTCACCCATGTATGGAGTTTTGTTGGCAGTGTTCGCCTTTATCATTAAGATTATATTCCCTAGAAATCAATATATATATATATATATATATATATATATATATATATATATATATATATTATATATATATAATATATATAGTAGGATATTAATAAAGATTATATATTAAAATATAAAAATATTTAAAAATAAAATTTTTTATTTTAAAAAATTATTATTATTATATATTATATAAATAAAATAATAAATGATAATAATAATAATAATAATAATAATAAATAATAATAATAATAATATATAATAAATTAATAATAATAATCAATAATTAATAATAATAATAATTAATAATAATAATAATTCATTAATAATAATAATAATAATATAATAATAATATAATAATAATAATAATAATAATAATAATAAATAATAATAATATAAATAATAATAATAATATAATAATATTAATAATAATAATAATAATAATTAATAATAATATAATAATAAATAATAATAATAATAATTAATATAATAATAATAAAAATAATAATATTGTTAAAATATTAATATTTATTTATTTAATAAAATAATAATAATAATAATAATAATAATAATAATAATAATAATAATAATAATAATAATAATAATAATAATAATAATAATAATAATAATAATAATAATAATAAAAAAATAATAATAATAATAATAATAATAATAATAATAATAATAATAATAATAATAATAATAATAATAATAATAATAATAATAATAATAATGTTGATGTATAAGCACGGGATGTTTTTCCATAAATCAAGGTAATATTTAAACATAGAAAATTTAGTAAGGTTTACCGCCTGAGTCGTTGCGTGGTCAGCTAAAGCGCTGGCGTTTGAATCCAATATCTCACCCGTAACCGATGATTTAATACCGCTTGTGGATGCGGCAAAACTTCCCTTTTAAAACCTCGTTTGTGAATCTCCTTGAGATCGGGAGTTGCCTTGACGCATAATCGACAGGGCACTCGGGGTAGTCGATACCTTGTAGTAGTAACTGAAGTGGAAGTTGTGGTTACCAAACTGAGAGCATAGAAACAAATGAGAGAGGTGGTTGACCTGTGAAAACACCCCAATAAGTTCGAAGACCTCCGTAAGAGTGAAGCAAAGCACAGGAGCAGTCAGCGAGAGTGGAACAAAGCACAGGAGCAGTCAAATAAAGAGAGGAGAGAGAGAGGGCCGGAGGGAGCAGTCACCAAGAGTAGTGCAGTGCTGAACAGTGGTGCGCTGCCTAGTCTCGATGGATGCAGCTGAAGAAGGCAAAAACAGCCACGAAAGAGCATGAGGAGGGTAAAAACGCCTCAGGAACGAGTATGAAGGACGAAAATACCCACAGAGAGAAGCAAAGGAGGGTAAAAACGCCTCGTGAACCAACGTGATGCATGAAAATACCCACGGGTAGGAGAAAAGGAAGGCAAAAACGACTCAGGAAAATACGTGACGTATAAAAATACCCCCAGGATACAACTGCGAGGGGCTAGAAACACTCTCAGGAACTTACTTGAGGGCGGTAATGCTCACGCATACTTCGTGTGCTTAAGACGCGCATGGTCTACTACAATCATTGCATAGAATTACCACCCACGAAAGAGCGTGACGTCACGTCAGGCCCAAAAATACCATCACGAAAGAGCGTGATATATGAAAATACCCTACCTACTTACGTAGGGAGGGTAATTACCCTAAATACTTACTATGGAGGGTAGAGCACCGCCCAAAATACCCTCCGAAGGATCGGAGGGATTTCCTTCTCCCTGGTAAGGTTAATACTGCCCTCGCTTAAGCTTGTAACTGAAAGAGATATTTCCAACAATTTTTTTTGACAATCTTGTGATTGACTTATATGCAAGTCAAAAAACAACACGAATGGAATTTTGCTACAAATTACAAGAAAAAAATACAATTTAATTATTAAAGTAAGCAATTTATTTAAATTTATATTTTATTTTAAATCATTCGGAGTAGGTAACTTTTTTTTATGTAATTGTCCTACATTACGAAGTAAAATAATGCCTGAGGTGGCTTATCCGTAAAAATGCGATATATATATATATATATTATATATATATATATATATATATATATATATATATAATATATAATATAATATATACTACTATATATATAAATATATATATATATTATATTGATATATTATATATAGTAGTATTGCCCGGAGTTGAGCGCTCACCAAAGGATGCCGCCGCTGAGCGTTCTTACCAGTCGGTACGTTTGATAACTGATAACGCAGCGTGTTTACAGATAACGACACGATAACGTGTCTCTTTGTAATTATTTTTATTTTTATTTTTATTTATTTATTTATTTATTTATTATTCATTATTATTATTATTATTATTATTATTATTATTATTATTATTATTATTATTATTATTATTATTATTATTATTATTATTATTATTATTATTATTATTATTATTATTATTATTATTATTATTATTATTATTATCCATTTATTTTAATATTATATTTTTCTTTATATTTATTTTTTTTTTTTTTTTTTTTTTATTATTGTATTGTTTTATTATACATTATTTTTACTGTTATTTTATTATTATTACAATATTATTAATATTATTATTATTTTATTATTATTATTATCTATTATATTATTATTACATTATTATTATTATTGATTATTATTATATTAATTATTATTATTATTATTAATTATATTATTATTATTAATTATTATTATTATATATTATTATTATTATTACATTATTATTATTATTATTATTTATTATTATTTTTGAATATTATTAGTATTTTATATATTATTATTGTTATATATTTTATTGATTATTATTTTTTTTATTATTATTATGTACACTCCTATGCTGCTCAGTTATCCCCATCATTATTATTATTATTATATTAATTATTATAATTATTATATTCATTGTTATTATTATTATTTATTATGATTATTATTATCTATTATTATGTATTTTTATTATTCTTATAATAACGTCGCAATATTAAATTTTTTCAATTAATTTATTTTTTTATTAATAAATTTATTTATTATTATTATTATTATTATTATTATTATTATTATTATTATTATTATTATTATTATTATTATTATTATTATTATTATTATTATTATTATTATTATTATTTTATTTTATTATTATATTATTCATATATATCTATCATGGTTAGGCTTTTCGTATCTGGCTAAAATTTGGAGGAATGATTAAATTTTTGAAAAAGTGAAATATTGATATATATTTTTTTCTACTTATCCGATCAACATCAAATTTTCAGGGCTTGTATAGTCGGGCAAGAT
The DNA here is from genome assembly GCA_015478945.1 of Trachelipus rathkii. Lineage (NCBI taxonomy): Eukaryota > Metazoa > Arthropoda > Malacostraca > Isopoda > Trachelipodidae > Trachelipus > Trachelipus rathkii. Next base: position 13,425 of record JABUQX010050395.1, read on the forward strand.
ACATCTCTTTTACTTAAATAATTTTTTGTATACTCAAAAGGAAATTTTGTAAAAATTTCCCCAAAATTTTTTTTTTTAAATTTTTTCCAAGAACAAATCCAACACTAATGCACATACAAAGAAATTATATAATTAAAAATTGTGCCTCTCCCCTGACTACATATGCTCTGAAATTTTCATTCACTTCGCTTGAACAGGAAAAATATTATCGCAATTTTTCATTTCAAAATCTAAAAAAAAGTGTGTTTGAAAATGGGACAACGCTGAGCATAAAACTCAAAAAATCGAAAACATTCTGCGACTATTGTAGGTATTGGACCCATCTATGCATATTTCAAGTTTGAAGTCATTTTGGAAATAATTCTGGAAGTTAATAAGAAGAATGTCAAAAACATAGATTTTGAAATATTAAAAATTTTGAAAGAATGACTACATGCACAGAAAAACACCGAAAACAACGTTTTAGAGGGCAAAAAAAAGCTACAGTTTGATGTTTATAGGGTCAAAATCACCCGATAATTACAAATTTTATGTCCATTTTTATTGGGGGGTAAAAATTAAGTGTAGCACGAGCCATATATTGGATCTTTCCCTTCACATACAAACCAGACAAATAAACAGCTATCATTAGCAACTCAACTATTGATCTTTTGATTCAACTCGTATTTTGAGTATCATTTAGGTTAAACATAACATAAAAACAAATTTTAAATACTCTAATCAACGAATATATGGTAACGTAACAAAGTTTTCACATTAATAAAGCTAACACAGCATCACATGAAGTAAAAATAAAATATACAACGACAAACCTAATACATCTTACGAGCTAATAAACTATTAACATTAACAGAGTTCTACACTTAACAACAGTAATATAACTAACTTAGCGTACAAAAACGTAACATATTCATACTTTTTCAAGCATATCTCTAGCATATCGATGTTAATTTTACATCGACACAGTAACATTTAACAAAAATTTATTATAACTTAAGTTCTTTATATACTAACCATCGTATATATGCTAGCGTAACAATGTTTTAGCATTAATAAAGCCGTAATATAGCATTACCTGACACTAAGAATATAATGTACAATAAACCTACACACCTTAGCGTACAATAAGTACTAACATTAACAAAGTTCCAATGAGTTCTTTATATACTAAATCCTAGCACAGAGTACAATACATAACCTATTCACACTTTTCAAGCATATCTCTAACACATCAATGTTAATTTTACATTAACATGGTAATATTTAACAAAAAATTTAACATAACCCGGTAAAATTATCATACTGACAACGAATATAATGCTAACGTAACAAAGTTTTTTACATTAATTTCGTAATATTTAACAAAAATTCATCATAACCTTACTTAAATATCATAATCCCCAGCGAATAATTGCAAACATAACAAAGTTTTATCCAAACATAACATAAAAATAACAAAGTTTTATCCAAACATAGCATAAAAATAAGTTTTTTGAAAAAATCTAGTAAAAACTAATAGTTTACTGATTTTAAAGCAGTAAATCAGTAAAACAGTAAATCAAACCACCAGTTCCTGCAGTCCCCCCCCTACCCACCCATCCATGACCTTTTTGATCTATTGATTATTGAATTAAATCAATTTCAAGGTATTTCATTTCGGATAACACATAGTACAAAAATAAGTTTTTATATACTAACCATCATATATATGCAAACGTAACAAATGTTTTCACATTAATAAAGCTAACATAACATTACCTGAACTAAGAATATAATGTACAACGGTAAAACTAAACACACCTTATGCACGAATAAACTACTAAAATTAACAAAGTTCCATACTTAACAACAGTAAAGTACCTAACACAGCGTACAAAACGTAACCTAACGTGTAAGTTAGCATTACACCTCCGAAAGTATCCCTATAGGTTATGTATTGTACTCTGTGTTAGGAACTTTACTGTTTTTAACCCTTTCGCTGCTGAGGACGTCAACGTTGTCGGCACGCGTAATTGTGATTAAAGGACTGATGCCGACTATGTGTCGTCATAAATCGTATTCGTTCTATACGAAGTTCAGCCATGAACTCTTTGGTTTTCTTTCTAATTTTACGTTATACTACATTTATCTTGTGACCTTTGGCAATTTTAAGACCTGTTTGAGCATATAAATCCTGGCCCCGCCTTCGAATCTAGTTAGTATGAACCAAGCGCCATCAGCATGCAGATGTTTCAAAGCTCGGTTTTATTGAAAATTTGGCTTATTATTCTAGATGCTGGGTGGATTTTTATCATTGTATCCCCCTTATCCCCCATTTCAATGACTTTCTTCTATACTTGGGAGCCCCTCAATCAATTTCTTTTCTTTCCTTCCCCTTACCCCATCCCCTTACCCAACCCCAATGTTTACAAAATTTCTTCATTTTATCTTGCTTCGTACTTCTTGCTTCCTCTTCCAGAAAGGATTTTCATCATGTCATTGTCTCTCTTCTTATATATATATATATATATAATATATAATATATATATATATATATAATGATATATATATATTATTAATATATATTGAAACTATATATATATATATATAATTATATATTAAATAAGAATAGAAAACATTTTGTAAATTCTCGGAAGCGGATTTATTGTTTTCAAATTATATACGGTATATATTAAATATATATATATATATATATATATATATTATATATATATATATATATAGCTTATATATATATATATATATATATAATATATATATATACTATATATATATATATATAATATATATATAATACACGGAGCAAAATAAATACAAACGCTGACCCAGCACTGACACAGCGAAGATAAATAAATGTGTGCGTATTTCTACCGTCACGAGCGGTACAACGCTCTGATCAGCTGGCGGCAGCCAAAGGGTTAAGTATGGAACTTTGTAAGCCTAACGAACCGAAGATATTGAGTAATGTTCCGGAAGTAGTGATAGGTTAAGTTTTATGGATGATGTTAGTTACTTACCGTTGATAAGCAAAGAATTTGTTATTTGAAAACTTTTATTCGTGATTTAGGTATGTTATGTTAAAATATTACTATCGACAATTGTTAAATTAACGCTTATTTGTAGAGATATGATGAGTCTTCGTAAAGATATTACTTGGGTTAACTGACGATGATTAGTGTTAGAAAAAGTGAGCCTAGTATAAGTTTTTGCTGGGTTAATTGTTAAGGTTGCTCGAGAATTTCGCTAGTCTACGTTTATTCATAGTTCAAATGTGTTATTTCGAAACGAGTGACACTTGATGAAGATAGCGTCAGTTCATAGTTTCAAGATGCTGTGTCTTTAATAGAATTGGTCACTTTGTTAAGAGATTTTGTAGATAATATGCTTTAATGGTGATTGATATGTTGGAAAAGGGGGATAATTGAGTTTTGGTCATGTCCTGTTAGCATACTTTACTTATTGATAAGTAGGGAATTTCTTCGCGGATGCTGTAAGCAGGATGTATTCATACGTGACGGTAGGTTGGTTGCCTTTGTACATTATATTTTAGTTCAGGTTATGATATGGTAGCTTTATTGATGTGAAAACTTCATAACCTTACCATATATTCGTTGGGCTGTATGATAATTAGGTAAGAATATGATAAATTGTTTGTTAAATATTTACTGTTTAAGGAAAAAATACCTATGATATGTTACATTACGTTTGAAAAGGTCTGAACAGGTTACGTTCTGTAAGCTATGTTAGTTACTTTACTGTTGTTAAGTATGGAGCTTTGTTAATGTTGACTGTTTATTCGAGCTTAAGGTGTGTTAGGTTTGTCGTTGTACATTATATTCTTAATTACTCGAAGTATGACTTGAATCAATATTTCAATAGATCATGGGCGGATGGGTGGGGAGGGGCCTGCAGTTACGGATGGGTGGGGAGGGGCCTGCAGTTACGGGTGGTTTGATTGAATTATTTACTGATTTACTGCTTTAAAATCAGTAAACTCATTACACTTTACTAAATTTACTTCAAAGAACTTAGTTTTGTGTAGGTATGAATAAAACTTTGTTGATTTTTTATGTTTGGATAAAACTTGTTATGTTTGCAGTTATTCGTTGGGGATTATGATATTTATTTAAGGTAATGAATAATTTTTGTTAAATATTACGAAATTAATTTAAAAAACTTTGTTACGTTAGCTTATATCGTTGTCGTATGGTTTCTAGGCAAGGTTATGCTTAAATTTTAGCTAAATTTACCATGTTAATTGAAAATACATGATGTGTTCAGCGATAGGCTTGAAAATGCTGTGAGTAGGTTACGTTTTTTACGCTGGTGTAGCGTACGTTCTGTTGTTAATTATAGAACTTTGCTTTAATTTTAGTAGTTATATTGTGCATAAGGTTGTTAGGTTTTATATCGTTGTTTACATTATATTCTAGTTCAGGAACTGTTCGATGTTAGCCTTTTTAATGTGAACAACATGTGTCTACGCTTAGCATATATTTGATGGTTAGTATATAAAGAACATATTTTTGTACTATGTTTATCCAAAATGATACTTGAAATGTGATTTTAATCAATAGATCAAATAGATCAAAGGTCATGGATGGGTGGCGTAGGGCTGGGGACTGCAGGGAACAGTTGGCTTGATTTACTGATTTACTGCTTTAAAATCAGTAAACTATTACATTTACTATGATATTTACTTCCAAAGGACTTATTTTTATGCACATGTTTGGATAAAAACTTGTTATTTTAGATTAATGTTTGGATAAAACTTTATATGTGGCTAATATTCCTGGGATTATGAATAGGTAAGGTTATGATGATTTTTTGATTACAATATTACGAAGTTATGTAAAAAACTTTATTACTTAGGCAATATTTTCGTTGTCAGTATGATAATTAGACAGGGTTATGTTAAATTTTTTGTTAAATATTACTATGTTAATGTAAAAAAAAGTTGAATGTTTAGAGATATGGCTGAAAAGGTGTGAAAAGGTTGCGTTTTGTACGCTGTGTTAGGTACTTTACTGTTGTTAAGTATGGAACTTTGTTATTGTTAATACTTTATTTGAACGTAAGGTGTGTTAGGTTTGTTATTGTACATTACATTCTTAGTTCAGGTAATGCTATGTTAGCTTTATTAATGTTAAAACATTGTTACGCTAGCATATATACGATGGTTAGTATATAAAGAACTTACATTATGATAAATTTTTGTTAAATGTTACTGTGTCGATGTAAAATTAACATCGATATGTTAGAGATATGCTTGAAAAAATGTGAATAGGTTACGTTTTTGAACGCTATGTTAGTTACTTTACTGTTGTTAAGTGTGGAACTTTGTTAATGTTAACAGTTTATTCGTTCGTAAGTTGTGTTAGGTTTGTCGTTGTATATTTTATTCTTAATTCATGTGAAGCTGTGTTAGCTTTAATAATGTGAAAACTTTGTTACGTTAGCATATATTCGTTGACTAATGTATATAGAACTTGCTTTATGTTATGTTTAACCTAAATGATACTCAAAATGCGAGTTGAGTCGATAGATCAATAGTTAAATTGTTAATGATAGCTGTTTATTTGTCTGTTATTTACTTGTGTAGTATGTTATATTCATAATTTAGCTTTACAGAGGATAAACTTTAATATGTTTGTTTTTATTCGTTAGGTATTATGGTACTTGGTTAAGATTATTGTGAAGCTTTTGTTGAATATTACCAATGTACAATTAACATTGATATGTTAGAGATGTGCTTTACAAAGTGTGAATAGGTTACGTTTTTACGCTATGTTAGTTACTTTACTGTTGTTAAGTGTAGAACTTTGTTAATTTTAACCGTTTATTCGGGTTTGAGATGTATTAGGTTTGTTGTTGTAAATTATATTTTTATACTGAATGATATTATGTTAGCTTTATTAATGTGAAAACTTATTTACATTAGCATATATTCGTTGATCAGTGTATAAAGAACTTGTTTTTATGTTATGTTTATCAAAATGATCACGAAATGTGACTTGAATCATTAGATCAAGGTGATTCGATAGATCATGGGAGGGTAGAGACGGGAGGAGAGATAGGTGGATGGATGATTACTGATTTACTGCTTGGGCATGAAACATGACAACTTTACTAAAATATGCTTAAATTCAATTAGTCAAATAGATGCAACTAGATCAATAATCATCGGATGAGGTGGTAGTGTGGAATTCTGCTGGGTTTGATTTACTGATTTACTGATTTAGGGTATGTAAAATATGACAATTTTACTATAAAATATTTGAATCAATAGATCAATAGATCACGGATGGACAGGAGGGTGGCTGGTTGGTGGTTTGATTTACTGGTTTATTTACTGGTATGTAAAACTTGACAATTTTAGTAAAAAATATTACTTGAATCAATAGATTAATAGATCAATAGATCACGAAAGGGTTGGAGGAGGGCAGTTTGATTTACTGATTTACTGATTTACTGCTTTAGGGTATGTAAAACATGACAATTTTAGTAAAAAATGTGACTTGAATCAATAGATCAAAAGATCAATAGATCACGAAAGGGGTGTGAAGGGCAGTTTGA
>JABUQX010050395.1:25000-34054 GCA_015478945.1 Trachelipus rathkii
TTACTATATATATATATATATATAAATATATATATATTATATAATATATTAATTATATTATATATATATATTATATATCATATATATAATATTATATAATATATATATATATATATATATAATATATATATATATATATATTAATATATATTAATATATATATATATATACTTATATATTTCATATATATATATATATCTATTTATATCTATATATATATTATATATATATTACTATATTATATATATATATATATATATATATATATATATATATATTATATATAATTATTTATATATATATAATATTATATATATAGGTTTAGAAGTCCTAAATAAAGAGGCGTAAAATTTTATGATCGCGAAAAAGAATAAAATTTTATAATTTTAAGGTGAAATCTCGCTGATTTGTGATTGACAAATACCCAAACAAATACTCCTACCATTCATCGCAATTATGTATTGTATATTATTATATATATATACTATATATATATATATATAAATATATATATATATATATATATTAATATATATATATATTAATATATATATATATATATATATATATATATATATATATATATATATATATATATATATATATATATATATATATTATAATATATATATTTATATATATATATATTTATATATATATTATATCAATATTATATATATATATATAATCTATATTATATATAAATATATATATATATACCAGGACACCTGACCTTGACCACCTACCTGACCTTTTTTGACCTTTACCATTCCGCTCGTGCTGACCACCTGACCAGCGATGAGCACAATCGCTAATCAGGTGGATATTTTTTACTCAGCTACTTACCTTCATGGGTGTTTTTTTTTATTTTTTAGATTTTATTTATTTATTTTTGAGATTTTATTTATTTTATTTGTTATTTCTATTTTTATTTTTTTTTATTTATCTTATTTCTTTATTTTATTTTATTTAATACTATTTTTTATTCTTTTTTTTTTAATGGTAATCAACCTTGTTGACTTGCGTCCGCTATTTTGTTTTATAAAGCGTCTTGTTAATGCTTTCGTCATATTTCCAATCGTCGCGTTCCGTCTATATGATCTGACTTGGGCGCTCCACCCCTATCGCCGTTTTTTTTTTTTTTTTGTTTAACAAATTTCCGTCGAGTCCCGTCGATCGGTCAGCAAGACCACGCACAAAGCAACCGCTCAAGTAGAATGACCAATAGAGCTAAGAAGCACTTTCATATGTTTATTATAATCGCAGCCAAGCTATTATATTTCACGATACGAAATACATTTCGTATTCTTTTAAAACTTATACCAATATATATATATATCTTATATTATATATATATATATTATATATATTAATATATATTTATATTATATATATATATATATAATTATTATTTATATAATATCGATATAATCATATATACAAAACCGCTTTTCTGCATTTATTGTACAAATGGACATTCGGGGTTTTAAATGGTTTAAAAACTAAAAGCATTTATCACAAGGTGGCCAGCCTAGTGACTAACTTTTTAGTCCTTTTATTGCCTACGCACTAGGGCTTCCACTCACGTTGGCAATAATGGGATACTAAACTAATTAGGTTAAGGGGGGCCTGTATAAAGTGAACCCTAATTTTTAGAGTAAATCAAAAAAATTTCACTTTTTTTCTTTTTAATTATTCTAATTATTAGAAAAATTCCTTCCTCTACCATCATGGCTGTGATTCTTTGGTTTGGAATATTCTGAGCCGGAGCGGCAGCCGCGAGCCGGAGTTTGAGCAGCGAGCTAGACTTTGGCAGCATATGTACAAAAATTTGTTTTTCGGAATTGTTTAGCAAGCTGAAAATAATTCTTGCCAATGTCCGGAAACACTAGTCAATTTTTGAAATGGCGCTGTAGTAGGTGTTCGGCAGCCGAGACGGGAGCCGGAGCTGGAGCTTGGAGGCCGAAGCCCGGAGTTGGTAGCCGGAGCCGAAATTAGAGAATTTTTATCCACTCAAATTTTTCTTTGCAAGTAAGAAGTATTGTGCCGGAGGTCGCAGCTGAACAATTTTGAAATTGAGCCAGAGCCGGAGCCGGAGCCGGAGCCGGAGCCGGAGCCGGAGCCGGAGCCGGAGCCGGAGTATACATTTTTATCAATATTTTTTTTCAAGTGAAATGTGGTCTGCCCGAAGTCGCCGCTGAACAATTTTAAAATGGATCCGAAGCCAGAATCAGAGCCGGAGCCGGAGCCGGAGCCGGAGCCGGAGTCGGGGAAAAAGTATACATTTTTATCAATAAATTATTATTATTTTTTTTTTGGGGGGGGGGAAGTAAAAATTAATATGCCTTGAAGTCTTAGATAAAAAATTTTGAAATTGAGCCGGAGCCGGAGCCGGAGCCGGAGCCGGAGCCGGAGTCAAAGTATAATTTTTTTAAAGATTTTTTTTTTTATGTGAAAATAATTTTGCAGGAAGTTGGAGCTGAGCAATTTTGAATTTAGCTAGAGCCGGAGTCAGATCCGGAGCCGGAGTCAGATCCGGAGCCGGAGCCGGAGTCAAAGTATAATTTATTTAAAGAATTTTTTTTGAATGTGAAAATGATTTTGCAGGAATTGGATCTGAGCAAATTCTTTTTGAGCTTGATGAGGAGCCGGGGAGGGAGCCGGAGCCGGAAGCCGAGCCGGAGCAGGAGTCAAAGTATAATTTTTTTAAAGAATTTTTTTGCATGTAAAATTTTTTTTGCAGGAAGTTGGAGCTGAGCAATTTTGAATATAGCTGGAGCCGGAGCCGGAGCCGGAGCCATAGCCGGAGCCGGAGTTGGAGCCAAAGTATAATTTTTTTAAAGAATTTTTTTTGCATGTGAAAATAGTTTTGCAGGAAGTTGGAGCTGGGCAATTTTGAAATAAAACCTGTGCCGGTGCCGGAGCAGGTGCCGGAGCAGGTGCCAGTGCCGTTGACGGAACTGGAGCTGGAGCCAAAGTATAATTTTTTTTTCTAAAAGTACTTTTGCAAATGAAGATAATTCTGAAAAATCGGAGCTCAAAAATTTTGAAATGGAAATGGAGCCGGAGCCGGAGCCGGAGTATAAATTTGTAGAATTATATAATATTTCCCATTATATCAATTTTTTTTATATTATACATTATATATATATATTATATATATATATATTAATATATATATATACTAATTATATATATATTATATATACTATATAATATATATATATATATATATATATATATTATCTATATATATAAATATATATATCTATAATATATATATATATTATATATATATATATATAAATATATTATATATATAATAAATTTCGCTTTCATCAAATTTCTGTTCAATTTTCACTTTATTTATCAGCATCTCTGATCAATTTTGCTTTATCAGTATCTCTGTTCAATTTTGCCTTATCAGCATCCTGGAATTTCGCATCATTAGCATTTCCGTTCAATTTCACTTTATCAGCATCTCTGTTCAATTTCGATTTATCAGTATATCTGTTCAACTTTGCCTTATCAGCATCTCCCTGCAATTTCGCTTTATGTACATTTCTGTTCAATTTCACTTTATCAGCATTTCTGTTCAATATCGTTTTATCAACATTTTGTGCGATTTCACAAGGAAATAAAAAGTATTTATATCATTATATATATATATATATATATATATATATATATATATCTATATATATATTATATATATTCATATAGATATAATAATATATATATATATATATATATTATATATATATATAATATATATATATATATATATATATATATATATATATATATTATATATATTATATATATATATTTTTGAAGCATTTTTTTGAAATACCGTTGAAAAATGAAGTTAAAAAGTAATAATTGGGATAAATACGGGGTTGGTAAAATAGTACCCACCCGGGACTTGCATGCATTTTTTCGAGCCCGGACACACGAGGGATAAATAATTATAATTATTAATTAACTAATTAATTAAAAATAAAGAGTTATAAAATTTTTTTACTTTCTGTAAGAGGGAATAAATTTCAAGTTTTTGTTTTTGCGTTTTTCTCAAAATTTATTTTTTCCCATATCAACTGAGATAAAAAATCATTAAAAAAAAAGTTTACGTTCTATAATGATAAAACTTTCCAGAAACTTTCCATGTTGACCCTTCAAGATGTTACACAAAGTTTATTAAAATCGATGAAAAAATCAATATTAGTGATATGTCTGTTTGCCAGTAAGAACCTTGAAAATGTTCAAAAATTTTGAAAAAAAATTTAAGAAATTGTCATTTTTTTTTTTTTTTTTTTTAATATCAAAGGTAACTGATTATATCTTTATTACTTCATTATATTTACGTACTTTCGTGAAGTTATTTTTGAAATATCTTGAAAAATGATACTTTTATGAGCTTTTTAGTGAAACAAGTACGAAATTCAGAACTTGGGGCTCCCCCCCCCTAAATTTCAAACCACTTTTCAGATTTCTTTCAAACTTTCAAAATTAATATATTAAAGTTACACTTCAAAAAATCCAAGTTTTCTTTAAGATTAAACGAAAACGTGAAATTTTATACAGGGACTCCTTAACTAGAGAAGTTCCCCTCCTTGAATAGGGCTATGCCCGTGAGGTGTGAATTACCTAGAGAAGTTCCCCTCCTTGAATAGGGCTATGCCCGTGAGGTGTGAAATACCTACAGAAGTTCCCCTCCTTGAATAGGGCTATGCCCGTGAGGTGTGAATTACCTAGAGAAGTTCCCCTCCTTGAATAGGGCTATGCCGTAGGTGTGAATCACCTAGAGAAGTTCCCCTCCTTGAATAAGGGCTATGCCGTGAGGTTGTAAATTAACCTAGAGAAGTTCCCCTGCCTTGAAAGGGCTAGCCTAGAGGTTGAGTTACCTAGAGAAGTTCCCCTCCTTGAATAGGGCTATGAACGTGAGGTGTAAATTACCTAGAGAAGTTCCCCTCCTTGAATAAGGCTATGCCCGTGAGGTGTGAATTACTTAGAGAAGTTCCCTCCTTGAATAGGGCTATGCCCGTGAGGTGTGAATTACCTAGAGAAGTTCCCCTCCTTGAATAGTGCTATGCCGTGAGGGGTGAATTACCTAAAGAAGTTCCCCCTTTTTGAATAGCTATGCCCGTGAGGTTGTGAATTACCTAGGGAAGTTCCCCTCCTTGAATAAGGGCTATGCCCGTGAGGTGTGAATTACCTAGAGAATTTCCCCTCCTTGAATAGGGCTATGCCCGTGAGGTGTGAATTACCTAGAGAAGTTCCCCTCCTTGAATAGGGCTATGCCCGTGAGGTGTGAATTACCTAGAGAAGTTCCCCTCCTTGAATAGGGCTATGCCCGTGAGGTGTGAATAACTAGAGAAGTTCCCCTCCTTGAATAGGGCTATGCCTGTGAGGTGTGAATTTACTAGAGAAGTTCCACTCCCTTGACAATAGGGCTAATGCCCGTGAGGTGGAATTACCTTAGAGAAGTTCCCCTCCTTGAATATGGCTATGCTACCCGTGAGGTGTGAATTACTAGAGAAGTTCCCCTCCTTGAATAGGCCTATGCCCGTGAGGTGTGCATTACTAGAGAAGTCCCCTCCTTGAATAGGGCCTTGCCCGTGAGTGAATTACCTAGAGAAGTTTCCCCTCCTTGAATAGGGCTCATGCCGTGAGGTGTGATTACCTAAGAGAGTTCCCTCCTTTTGAATAGGGCTATTTCCCCGTTGAGGTTGAATTTACCTAAAGAAGTTCCCACCCTTTGAATAGGGCTATGCCCGTGAGGTGTGAATTACCTAGAAGAAGTTCCCCTCCCTTGGGGAAAAAAAAAATAAGGGGCCCCTATGCCCGTCGTAGTGTGGAATTAATCTAAAGAAGTTCCCCTCCTTGAATAGGGCTATGCCCGTGAGGTGTGAATTACCTAAAAAGTTCCCCTCCTTGAATAGGGCTATGCCCGTGAGGTGTGAATTACCTAGAGAAGTTCCCCTCCTTGAATAGGGCTATGCCCGTGAGGTGTGAATTACCTAGAGAAGTTCCCCTCCTTGAATAGGGCTATGCCCGTGAGGTGTGAATTAATAAGAGAAGTTCCCCTCCTTGAATAGGGCTATGCCCGTGAGGTGTGAATTACCTAGAGAAGTTCCCCTCCTTGAATAGGGCTATGCCCGTGAGGTGTGATTAACCAAGAGAAGTTCCCCTCCTTGAATAGGGCTATGCCCGTGAGGTGTGAATTACCTAGAGAAGTTCCCCTCCTTGAATAGGGCTATGCCCGTGAGGTGTGAATTACCTAGAGAAGTTCCCCTCCTTGAAATAGGGCTATGCCGTGAGGTGGTAAATTACCTAGAGAAGTTCCCCTCCTTGAATAGGCTATGCCCCTAGAGGTGTGAATTACCTAGAGAAGTTCCCCTCCTTGAAATGGGCTATGCTCGTCAGTGAGTGTGAATTCCTAGAGAAGTCCCCTCCTTGAATAGGGCTATGCCGTGAGGTGTGAATTACCCTAGAAGAAGTTCCCCTCCTTGAATAAGGGCTATGCCCGTGGGGTGTGAATTACATAGAGAAGTTCCCCCTCCTTGATAGGGCTATGCCCAGTGAGGTGTGAATTAGCCTAAAGAAGTTTACCCTCGTTGAACATAGGGCTATGCCCGTGAGGTGGTAATTACCTAGAGAAGTTCCCCTCCTTTGAATAGGGCTATGCCCCGTGAGGAGTGAATTACCTAGAAAAGTTCCCTTCCTTGAATAGGGCTATGCCCGTGAGGTGTGAATTACCTAGAGAAGTTCCCCTCCTTGAATAGGGCTATGCCGTTAGGTGGTTGAATTACCTAAGAGAAGTCCCCCCCCTTGAAATAGGGGCTATGCCGCGTTAGGTGTGAATTACCTAGAGAAGTTTCGCCCTCCTTGAATAGGGCTATGCCCGTGAGGTTGTGAATTAATTAGAGAAGTTCTCTCCTTGAATAGGGCTATGCCTGTTGAGGTTGTGAATTACCTAGAGAAGTTCCCCTCTCTTGAATAGGGCTATGCCCGTGAGGTGTGAATTACCTAGGAGAAGTTCCCCTCCCTTGAATAGGGCTATGCAGGTGAGGTGTGAATTACCTAGAGAAGTTCCCCTCCTTGAATAGGGCTATGCCCGTGAGGTGTGAATTACCTAGAGAAGTTCCCCTCGCTTGAATAGGGCTATGCCCCGTGAGGTGTGAATTACTAAGAGAAGTTCCCGTCTTTGAATAGGGCTTATGCCCGTGAGGTGTGAATTACCTAGAGAAGTTCCCCTCCTTGAATAGGGCTATGCCCGTGAGGTGGTAATTACCTAGAGAAGTTCCCCTCCTTGAATAGGGCTATGCCCGTGAGGTGTGAATTACCTAGACAAGTTCCCCTCCTTTGAATAAGGGCTTATGCCCGTGAGGTGTGAATTATCTAGAGAAATTTCCCCTCCTTGAAAGGGCTAGGCCGGTGAGGGGGGAATTACCTAAGAAGTTTCCCCTCCTTGAATAGGGCTATGCCCGTGAGGTGTGAATTACCTAGAGAAGTTCCCCTCCTTGAATAGGGCTATGCCCGTGAGGTGTGAATTACCTAGAGAAGTTCCCCTCCTTGAATAGGGCTATGCCCGTGAGGTGTGAATAACCAAGAGAAGTTCCACTCCTTGAATAGGGCTTAATGCCCGTGGAGGTGTGAAATACCTAGAGAAGTTCCCGTCTTTGAATAGGGCTTATGGCCGTGAGGGTGGGAATTACCTAGGGAAGTTCCCCTCCTTGAATAGGGCTATGCCCGTTAAGGTGTGAATTACCTAGAGAAGTTCCCCTCCTTGAATAGGGCTATGCCCGTGAGGTGTAAATTACCTAGAGAAGTTCTCCTCCTTGAATAAGGCTATGCCCTAGAGGTGGTGGAATTACTAGAGAAGTTGCCCCTCCTTGAATATAGGCTATGAGTTGAGGTGAGATTACTAGAGATAGTTCCCCTCCTTGAATAGGGCTATGCCCGTGAGGTGTGAATTAACTAGAGGAAGTTCCCTCTCCTTTGAATAGGGGCTATGCCGCGTGAGGTGTGAATTTTACCCTAGAGAAGTTCCCGCTCCTTGAATAGGGCTATGCCCGTGAGGTTTGAATTACCTAAAGAAGTTCCCCTTCTCCTTTGAATAGGGCTATGCCCATGAGGTGGTGAAATACCTAGAGAAGTTCCCCTCCTTGGACTAGGGCTATGCCCGTGAGAAGTGAAATTACCTAGAGAAGTTCCCTTCTTGAATAGGGCGTAATGCCCGTGAGGTGTGAATTACCTAGAAGAAGTTTCCTTTCCTGTTGAATAGGGGCCCTTATGCCCGTGAGGTGTAATACGCTGAGAATGTTCCCTCCTGAATAGGGCTATGCCCGTGAGGTGTGATTACCTAGAGAAGTTTTCCTCTTTGAATAGGGCCTTATGCCGTGAGGTTCTGAAGTTACCTAGAGAGTTCCCTTTCTTGAAATACGCTATGCCCGTGAGGTGTGTATTACCTAGAGAAGTTCCCCTCCTTGAATAGGGCTATGCCCGTGAGGTGTGAATTACCTAGAGAAGTTCCCCTCCTTGAATAGGGCTATGCCCGTGAGGTGTGAATTACCTAGAGAAGTTTCCCCTCCTTGAATAGGGCTTTAGCCCGTGAGAGATGTGAATTACCTAGAGAATTCCCCTCCTTGAATGGGCTATGCCCGTGTGAGGTTTGACTTACCTAGAGAAGTTCCCTCCTTGAATCGGGCTATACCCGTGGGAGGTGTGTATTTACGCCGAGAAGTTCCCTCCTTGAATAGGGCTAATTACCCGTGAGGTGTGAATTCCCTAGAGAAGTTTCCCCTCCTTGAATAGGGCTATGCCCGTGCAGGTGTGAATACCTAGAGAAGTCCCTCTTTGAATAGGGCTATGCCCTGGAGGTGTGAATTACCTAGAGAAAGTCCCCTCCTTAGAATTGGGCAATGCCCGTGAGGGTGTGAATTACCTAGAGAAGTTCCCCTCCTTGAATAGGGCTATGCCCGTGAGGTGTGAATTACCTTGAGGGATTCCCCTCTTTGAATAGGGCTATGCCCGTGAGGTGTGAATTACCAA
>JABUQX010050396.1:0-18218 GCA_015478945.1 Trachelipus rathkii
ACACACCACAGAGAGAGATACGCGGTTTTAGGGAGACTGGCCGCACTTTAGACGACAATGGTCAGAATCGCCCGAAGCCGACGTCGCCGAGAGAGATGACCATATTCCCTCTCTGGTAGTGCTCGTCGACTCGTTTCCAAACAACGTTTAAGCTTACAGACACAGGTCCGTGAGGTCAGACATTGCCCATTTCGAGCGTATAGTGAGAATAGTACAGTAATGACGTGGAGTACGTATGATTACATCGGAGGTCTAGCCAATCGTGGCCTCTCCTTGACCCAGTTAAGCATCGGGTTGCGGATATTTCATTTTCTCAGCAAGCCCGTGATTGGGGAGATTGTGATACTCACAGATGACGGTCGAGTGTTCACACTACATATGGACCAGATGGAGTCGGCGAATTTGGAGACGTGCATGTGAGCACTTTTCTGCGTGCAATATCTCCCCAAGGATTCCTTTTGGAGGTGACTCTGTGAGGTGTGGGCAGTGCTTTTTGTTTGGGGTTTTGCTTTCGCGTATCGGCAGTTGCATGAGTGCGTGACCGGAATATGATTAATGTCGTAACGGCTGAAAGGGTGAGTCGAGTGTTACACGCGTCTCGTTGCAATGGAGTATGTGTTAGTTACTTTTGTGCCTTCGCTGTCCTTTTTTTCATTGTGTTGCGGTGCCATGGTGGTTGGTGTTTGTTGCTGCCAGTGGATCTAGACGGTTGGGCGTCAGCATCATGGCTAGCACGGGGCTGCATCATGGGTTCGTTCCTAAGCGGTACGGCTGTGTGTCACTTATACGAGAGCGTGACGCTGTTCTTGTGTTGGGGTCAGTTGACGTACTCGAGTGTCCATAGTTCTTGGTGTAGGAACCGCAGACCGATTGATCTCATTTTGAGCTATTGGTGTTTGGCGCGCTGTGTGGGATTATGTGTGTTGTTTTTTGGGGCTAGGGGTTTTTGTTGGTCGTGTGTGTCGTATTGTGGTTGCCTGCCGGTGAGTACGTCATGTGTCTTGGATTCGTTCGTGTATAGTCAGGCGGGCAGGTGTGTGAGGCTTGCGAGAGAGGATTTCTTTTGCTTTGTGACATCCCGCAGGAGACCATCTCCAAGAACATTTCATCAATGCCGAATCGCTTGGAGAAAGTTGGAAAGGCCAGAGGGGGTACAACCCATTTATTAGCAGCATCTTAGCTGCATTTCACAGCTTGTTAATTTGCGTAGAATATTTGTTGTTGATTAATTAAAATAATAATATCCATATTTTTATTATGCCATTTAATTCCTTACACACTGTCGGTTACATACGTTTTATACATTTATAACTCCTGCGCAACACTTCCCGAGTTAGGTATGTAACCAAATAAACCAAACCTCTAGCACTACATTTCCCAATATGAGAAGAGTTTACATAAATATTTAGCGGTGATGCATTAAATTTTGGCCGGCGAGTTATATATATATTATAATATAATATATATATATATATATTATATCTATATATAATTATATTATATAATATATATATATATATATATAATGTATGGAGGTTCGTGGTTTTATAATATATATAAAATATAATATATATATAAATATATATATAATATATATATTAATATATATATATATATATTATATATATATTATATATATATATATATAGTATATATATAATATATTTTTAATATATATATATTATATATAGTATTATATATATATATATAATATGATATATATAATAATTATATATATATATATATAATTATTATATTATATATATATATATATATATATATATAGTATATATATATATATTATATATATATATTATATATATATATATATATATATATATATATATATATATATATATATATATATATATATATAGTATATATAGATAATATTATATATAAATATATATATATATATATATATATATATATATATATATATAATATATATATATATATTATAATTATATATATATTATATATATATATATAATATATATATATATATATATATATATATATAATATATAAATATATATATATATATATATATATATATATATATATATATATATATAATATAATAATATATATATATATATATATATATATATATATATATATATATATATATATATTATATATATATTATATATATATATATAATATATATATATATATATATGGGCACTCACTTGATACAAAGATCATACACTCGCAAGTGATCGTGAGGCTACTTCTTTGGCGTACCCCCAACTATCATTCTGCGTACCCCACGGGGTACGCGTACACCACTTTGGAGACCACTGCAGTAGATAACAGTTTATGCCTAACCTGCTATCTACTGTATTAAAAGAACATGCAGTAGATCATTACATTTAAATCACATATTGCTAGACACTTAATACTTAGAATAATATAGTAATTTTTCCTGTGCACCTCTGCTCCATTATTACCCAAGATCACCTTCCGAGGCAGTCTATAGGCCTACGCACCGTCGGCGTAGGTTAACTCTACTAATTACACGATTTAGGCATTTAATTGTGTAAATTTATTTATTAGGATCTTATCTATATTCATTCTCTCAATGCCAACCACTAAATATAACCTTGATAGTTGGTATTAATTGCGCAGCAATACTTTGCTGTTTAACTGATAAAAAACATAAATTGTTATAAATTTGTTGGAGAGATATCTTCCATGCTTGGCGTGATTAGAAAAACGTTTCTATAAGGTCGAAGACAAAAGCGACGCGCCTTCGTACTTATAAAGTGCACAATATAGTCAAGGGCGCGTTCGCCCATGCTATAGTACCCCCATCCAGAGCAGAAGTCCAGGTGAATTACTCTAGAAAGCGCTGCGGCAATCTCACCTGACGAATCTTATGCTCGATATACCTCTTGACGCAGACGGGTTACAGATCATAACAATGCAGAACCGAAGTGAAGGTCGGGAAACTGGAGGCGGAGTCGGAGCATGGGCGCGTGTTTGAAAACGAGTAATAGGCTGTGCGGGGAGAACCGGTGATGGAGCAGGTGGGGGGGGGGAGGCGGTTGTTGTATGGGAGGCGGTTGTTGTTGTAGGGGAGGAGGAGGGAAAGGAAGATGATCAGGAAAGAGAGGGAGAAGCGGAGGAGATGGAGAATCTGAAAGAAGAGAAGGAGTAAGAAGGTCGTGTATCCAAAGGAAACGGAATTGGTTTTGGGAACAAGTCCGAATCTTGGACGTCAGGAGGATTCGCCTCAAAATAAGCAGGTTTGAGGCGATCGATCGATATGACCTCTGTGCGAGTGGGGCGCTGTACAGTGAAGAACTTCTCCTTCCGAAGTACTACTGGGAACGGTCCATCGTACTTGGGTTGGAGAGCAGAACAGTGGGAGTCATGCCTCACAAGGACATGCGTACAAGAAGAAAGATCTTTCGGAATGAAGGAGTGCACCTTTTGTTGTCGGGTCAGAGTAGGTATCCAGGAGAGGGCACAGCGTCTCAAGCGGCGTGTAGATACAAAGTTGGGATGCAGCAGTAGTTGTAGGAAAAGATTGAGAAAAGAACTCGCCAGGCACAGGCGAAGAGTAGAGCCATAAACGAGTTCGGCAGCTGAACATTGAAGATCTTCCTTAACTGCAGTACGTATGCCAAGCATAACCAAAGGAAGAGCTTCCGTCCAGTGTTCTGGTTGTGGATGTGCCATGAGAGAAGCTTTAAGCTGGCGGTGGAATCTTTCGCAGATCCCATTTGATTGGGGATGGAAGCTAGTTGTATGGATCTTCTCAGAACCAAGCAAGCGCATCAAATCTTTCCAGAGGAAGGATTCGAAACGCGACCTGAGGCCGTCGTGACAGAGATGATAATCGCCAAACCAAAGAGGATCCATCGGCAAGAAGCTTAGCGATAGATTCGGCAGTAGCTACAGAGAGAGGGGAAAGCTTCTGTCCAACGAGTGAACCTATCTATACAAGTGAGGATGTATCCTGCTTTGCCATGGAACAGGCGGAAAGTCCAACAATGTCGATTGTGAAACTCTCTCGAATTCGTTGACCGAGGAAGGCCAAGCAAGGTGCCTACAGGGAGCTTTAGTGTGCCTTTGCACCTTAGAAACGTTGACAAGCATAAAAGAACTAGTTCAATTTCGCCACGTCGGCACTTGACTTTAGCCACAACAAAACGAGTTGTCAACCAGTTTGCGGGTGAAAGCCTCGATTGTCAGGGTGTGAGAGCGATGGAGGTTGTGCAGAAGACGGCCTTTCGATGAAAAGTTGAACGAAAGACGAGGATTGCCTGGAGATAGTCACACAGGAGTCTCTTCTCAATGCCGGGAAGATTGAGCCACCGCAGCTGTAGAGAAGAGTCCTGTTGAAGATCGATTATTGTCCTTGCTCCTAACACGTGGCCATGGCTGCGTAATCAATGTCAGGAATGGAAGAAAGAGCATTAATCTCTATCCGGGAAAGTGCATCCGCGAGAAATTATCCACTCCGGAGATGTGACGTATGTCAGTTGTAAACTGTGAAACATATTCAAAGATGTCTGGGTTTTACGGGAGAAATGCCAAATTCATGGCGAGAAAACCATAGCGAAGGTTGATGGGCTTGTTGGTCGGTCAGAATGAAATTCCCGCCTTCCAAGAAGTACTAAGTGCGGACGCAAGATACATGGCAAGCACTCCCGGCCGAAAAGTACTATAATATACCTTGTTTCAGCAGGCAGCTTGCGTCGAAAGAAAGCAAGTGGAACACCAAAACATCCTTTTTGAAATTTTTGACAGCCGCATAAAGCCACATCTTCAAAAACGGAGGCATCCACCTGCACTCAAGTTGGTGATAAGTCATGAGGGTGGACAAGAAGGGTGGCAGAAGCGAGGGCTTCTTTGGAAGCCTCAAAAGCTGACTGCGCTTCGGGAGACCAGTCTACTTTTATGGAACTGCCTCGCTGTTTAGGGCGAATGAGTGCTGTAAGAGGGTCTAAAATGGCGGCCGCCGAGGGTAAAAAAATATTAAAAATTAATCATCCCCAGATACTGACGAAGTTGTTTTTGGTTTTGAGGAAGAGGAAAGGCGCGGATAGCGTCGACACGGTCTACAAGAGGGAAAATTCCCTCAGCAGAGACTGTGTGACCCAAGAAAGTAAGAGAAGACGCACCGAATACGCACTTGGTAGGGTTAAGACGTATGCCAGCGTCGTTCAACCTACCAAAAACGGCACGTAAGTGATCTTCATGCTCTTCAGGAGATGTGGAAGCGACGAGATCATCTAAATAAGCCCAAGCAAACCGAAGACCGCGAAGAATGGAATCTATGAACCTCTGGAACGATTGTGCTGCATTTCTCAGCCCGAAAAGCATTCTCGTATACTCAAAGAGGCCAAACGGAGTGATCACAGTTGTCTTGGGAACGTCTTCCGGAGCTACTGGTATATGGTGGGCTCGAACTTGTGCACAATATAGTCAAGGGCGCGTTCGCCCATGCTATAATAATATATATATATATATATATAATTAATATATATATATATATATATATGTGTATATACTATATATATATATATAATATATATTATATATATAATATATATATATATATAATATTATATATTATATATATATTTAGATATATATATATATATATATATTATATATATATATATATATATATATATATATATATATATAATCATTATATATATATGACTGGTGGTACAGAGCTATGGTAGAACATAAGAAATGTGTCAGTACTAGAATTCTAATGTTAAATTTAAGTTTGAAAAGGTCAAGGTATGTGTGGCTGTGACGTATGGTCCATCTGAGAGAAATGTTGAAGACGAGTACGATTTTCTGGCCTAATCTAATGATGTTTTGGTGGGTTGAGTGGAGCTTCAGATTGAATTGTGTTGGGGATCCTAAATGGTTGGATTAGGTGGTCAAAAAAGGGATGATAACCGAAGGTTTTGGGTGGTCGGGAGAAAAGGAGAATGGTAGGAAGGGGATTGACTTTCTAGGAGAGAGGAGGTATGTGTGTAAGTAATACTTTTTCTTTAAACACAAGAGTATCCATAATAATACTGTAGTTGGTGTAGTTGGAGATGGTATCGAAGTGAAAGTTATGATTGATTTTGGTGTTGTGAAGATGTTGAAGTATGTGTGGATGTTAATCGTGAGGGGATTAGGAAATGGGATTATCTAATCATTATGTTGTTCTATGTAAATATAAGTTAGTGGGGGCTTTGGGATGAGAGGAGATTGATAGGGAAGGAAGTGGGTAGAATTAAGATTGAGAAGTTAAGTGAACAATGGTGTAAGGAAAAGTAAGAACGCCTCCAAGTAAATCAGTTGAATGTGAACAAGTCGAAACTGAACAATCTGGGAGCAAATGAAGGAGCAATTGTTAGCTGTGCAAAGGAAGTATGTGGATGTGATAAAGCAGGAATAAATAATGGTTAATAATGATGGTGGAATGAAGACGTGATGCAAGCGGTTAAAAGTAAAAAAAAAAAGCGTTGGTTGAATGTACTAAAAGCCAATGATGAATTTTCAAAAGAAAAAATTTTAAAAAAATAATAAGGAAAAAAAAGAAAATACTAAAAGGTGCATAAATAGGATAAAAGAAGAGGAAAATAAACAGTTTGGAAGGAGGATGAATGGGACTTTAAAAGGGGAAATAGGAAGCTCTTCTTCTGGAAGGAAGCGCGACCAGGTTAAGAATGAGAATAAGGGAACCTGCTCAGAAATATATGAATAGGGATGGTGCTTTTGTACTGATGAAATGGATGTGAGAGGGGAGTGTGGAAAGACACTTCGAAAATCCTGTAATAATTTGGAAGTAATGAAGAGGTGATAGTGAAAGTGTGTGGGTTTGAGGGTGCAAGAAAGAAAAGGGAATTTGGGGATGAGGTCATTAGCAAGGAGGAGGTACTTGGGTAGAGTGAGAAAGTTGAAGACGGTAAATCTGCAGTATAGTGAATTACTGGTGTAAGTATGGAAAGTTGTTGAATGGCGGAAGGTGGCTGGTGCAATTAAATCGTTGTGGATGTGAAATAACTAAGTCTTGACTGAGCTAAGGGTCTTTACATGAGGGTATGTTGTTACCTGTGTTAATGTAAGTAGTGAGACTATGGTCCTGGTAATAAGAGGTATAGATCTAAAGTTCAATGTGTTTCAGATGGACAATCTTAGGGGCGTGTTAGGTGTGAGAAGAATTGATAAAATGAGGAATGAAACGTATTAGAGTTGTGTGGTGTGAAGAAAGTGGATGTAAAATGAGAATAAATGAAAGTAGCGTTGAGATGGTTTTGGTCATGTGGAAAGGATAATGATAGTCGTTCGGTTGGTTAAGCGGATGATAGTGGTGAGTGTGTTTGGAATCGACCGGCTGGAGACCGAAGAAAAAGTGGATTGAGTCCAGTAAAGAATGTCGCTTCGGTGAGAATGTAGGTTGGGCAGAGGCGAGAAGAAAAGGTACATGATAGGAGAGAATGGCGGGGTTTTTGTGAGGGGGTATGGTTGTGGCCTTCCCTAGGCCAAAAGGATGAACCCTACACTGACGATAATGCCATAGTGAGGGTCCGTCGCAGTCCCCCATGAAGCCTGCTAGGATGGATATTCTGACTCGACGAGTCCTCATCTAATAAGTATCATCAGGGGCGGTACGGCTGGGGCTTTCTTTCGACTTATGTCATTGTTCTTCTACACTTTTTCTTTTTTCGAGCATGTCGCGCATCTTACCTTCCAGTCTATGGGAAAACAAGGAAGATTATGTAATATATATATTATATATATATATATATATATATATATATATATATATAATATATATATATATATATTTATATATATATATATATATATGATATACTACTTTCAACATGCTTTATCCCCTGTGCAAGGGGTAACACGTGGACCAAGGAAATCGAACTTTTAAGGCCGGCTATCCAAAACACGAGCGCCACCAACGTGTTCGCAGTCGAATTTTAATTCTTGCCCCGGTAGATAAAACTCCAATGCTACGCGGGGGATTTGAACCAGCGTCATATAGTATGATATAATATAATATATTATATATATATATAATAATAAATAATATATATATTTATAATATATATATAGGGTATATATATATATATATATTATTATAATATATATATTATATATGTTTTCTTTTTTGCATGGTTATAGGGCGACAGAGCTAGCAACCTGGTCCTTTTCCTTTTGCCTTTGTATTACTGCTTGGACGCAGCGTTAAGAATCTTACATGCACCTAGAAGCAAAGATCCTCTGGAGAAAGCTCTGGGAGAACGAGTTTTGAGGCCTAGTTGGAAGAAAATGCTAGTTCTACTGACAGGACAGAAAAGCCTACCTGAGAGTGTTAACTCGAGGGCTGGCGTCGGAAATCAATGTGCGATAAATGGTTTTCATAAGAGTGATCTAGGGTTAAAGCGTTTCGGGACAGGAAGAAATGCTGTCCAACTAGAGTGCGAAGCCTTCCTGGAGTTGTTATAGATTATAGATATGATAAATACTAATAGATTATTGATTCGACTGTCATTGAAGTGACGAAGTAAAACTCGCAAGAAGAGAAAAAGAGGAACATGCAGAAGAGGCCCACATCCTTTTTGGTAATTTATAAAAAAAATTTACATTAAAATCAAATAAATTTAAAAGAAAATAGAGAACTTTAAATTCTGCCAACAGGGAAGTTGGATCTCTCAAAATGTCGAATTATGTAAATAAAAATTAGTTCATATGGTAGGAAGGGACTGGGACTGGTCATTATAATTCTATCGTAATATTTCTCTCTCTCCATGAATGGTAGTAATGACGAGTCAATGTTTGTCGGCCTCTAGCTCTACCGTACAGTAATGCGAGAAACATTGATGTGCATAATAATAATAATAATAATAAAATAATAATAATAATAATAATATAATAATAATAATAAAAATAATAATATATGAACGGTGTGATAGTCGAGTCTTATCCACACAGCAGAAAATCCCAAAAAATGCTTATCTGACCCGTAAATACGGCCTATTTTTTTTAATCTTTCTGGTGCGAGTGTCGTAAGAAATACGGTCGATCCATATATATTGAAATATAAATTGTAGCTGAATAGGCCTTATAGATCCTCACCCTTAATTGACCTCGAATCTATACTGTATTCAATGAAAATTAAAGACATAACTTTACTAATACTTTATTAAAAATATATATTATATAATCCCAAACAAAACACGCTTTAATTAAATAGTAAAAATAATGGAGAAATTCGTAATTTCTTATGACTAACAGTAGGAAATGAGGTAAACAATAATTAAAATAATAGCTTAAAAAAGAAAGTATACTTAAACGATATTATAACATCTATGAAAACATACTGGAGATAAACAAAATCTTCAGTTATCATGCATCAAAGTAATCTGTAGTACAGTAAGGGGTTTTTAAGTTAACCATCAATTAATTTAATCATCAAGAGCTATGCTACAAATAATAATAATAATAATAATAATAATAATAATAATAATACTAAAAATAATAATAATAATAATAATAATAATAATAATAATAATCCGTACTCTACTTTCTCCCCCTTCTGGCTCGTTATTTTCATTTTCTCTTTGGAAAAAGACTAATCTTATCTTACCTATTAAAGGCATGGTACACCACTCATAATCAACATAATAATCTTATTAAGTATATGTACCATTATTCTTCCTGAAGACTTCAATACTTTTAACTTTTCAAATTTATTTTCAGAATTTCTCGTGATGCACGCTTTGTACTTTAGTTCTACTTTCTATCCTTTTCTAATATTTTAAATGCCCAACACCACCCTTTTCTTTTACTCTCTATTTCTACTTTATCTTTACACAATTTGTAATGCATTAAAATACTAATATGATAGTTAAAAACCAACTATGCAAAGCAAAATTACCATCTACTTAAAAAATTACTATAGAAATTAAAAATTCCATTTTTACAGTTACCCATTTATCAGAACTATTAAACTCGACATTCATATTCCGAAGTCCTATTTCCTTTACCTCTAAATATGGGTCATTATAATT
This sequence comes from Trachelipus rathkii, assembly GCA_015478945.1. Lineage (NCBI taxonomy): Eukaryota > Metazoa > Arthropoda > Malacostraca > Isopoda > Trachelipodidae > Trachelipus > Trachelipus rathkii. Next base: position 10,056 of record JABUQX010050396.1, read on the forward strand.
ATTCTCCAGATTTATATTTTAAAGAATTTTTTCATTAAAGGAACACTTTTATCGCTATTACATCTCAATATATTATGCTTATCAGGTTATTTTAATGCGCTCAAATAAACAAAAACCACATAAAAAACAATCAACTCAAATATAGTTTTCAAAACTAAATCAAAACCACTTCATATATAATTTGAATACATGGAGAATCTAGAGAATTTCGTCTCATAAACTAGCACATTCTAATCGATTCTCTCCTTTTCTTTCTAGCCACCGCGCAACTTATTGTTTTCTAATCTCTAATTAGGAGAAATTAAATTTGCTTTTGCTTTAACAATTAAAATAGATCCAACTCTATTCCCTTCTGCCATTTAAATAAATTAATATTTATAATGAAAGTAAGCATTTAAAATAGCATATTAAAAGTTAATTTTCCCAAACGGTTTCATAAACTCTTACGCCCTAAACTGATTAAATCTATACTCTGAAAAATATTACATTTTTCATTACTCATTCATTACACTAATTCCCTTCCCTTCAAATTCAGAATATTCGTTAAAAAAAGAAAACGAAAAATCAAATACCTCAATTTACTACTTTGACATATACCTTTATAGGACCACAAAATCTTTTGCCTGCCTCTAACTAAAAAAAATAAAAAATTAAATACAACTTTTTCTTTTCATATTCAATACAGAAATAAATTAAATATCATACAATAGTTTAAATAATTTGTAATATTTTTTATTTGTAAGTAATTAAAATAATTGATAAATATGTTGAAGAATCAATAACATATAATACACACAAAAAAATCTAGAGATTCGCAGTATATATCATATATATATATATATATCGATCAATTCACATATAGATAGGGATAACATTTAAATATATATATATATATATATATATATATATATATTATATTATATATATATATATATATAATAGTATATATATATATAATTATATAAATATATATATATATATATTTATCCATAGTAATAGGCGTATCTATGGAATTCATCGTGCATACCTTTTTGTGCATTTTCCCAAGATGGGAGTAAGGTGCGACAAGCATCGCGAAAAGAAAGCAGAGTAGAAGAAATATGATCAATGTCGAAAGAAAGCCAGCCTGACTCTGTACCATTAGTAGTAAGAACTCCGTCGCAATCAGAAAATCCACCCTAGAGCTTCACGGACGCGACGGATTCTCACTATGATAAATGTTCAAGTGTAGGGTTCATCCTGGCCCAGTGGGCCACAACCATACCCCTATACAAAACCCCGCCATTCTCTGCCTATCAGCACCTTTCTCTCGCCTCTGCCAAACTCACATTTCTCTCATGCAAACATTCCTTTTACTGACTCAAATCCACTTTTTCTTCGTCTCCCAGCCGGGTTGGTTCCCAACACACTCATCCACTTATACATTCCGCTTAACCAACAACTATCATTCATTTTTCCACATGACCAAACCTATTATATACTTTCATTTATGTCTTCTATTTTATTTTCTTTACACCACACAAACTCTCTAATACGTTCAATTCCTCATTTTGTCAATTCATCTCAACACCTAAGCACGCCCCTAAGACTGTATAAGATTATATTTAAACTGACCAGTTGAATGAATGACAGTCAAAGGAGATTTACTCTCATCAGCGGGATTCGAACCTGGACTCGCGTCGCTGAGTTAAAACAATGACCGGGCGCTCTAACCACTAGACCAACCACACGTCCCAAAAAAGAACGCTTCAAGAAATAGTTTGTAAGCTCCGTTTTTCATCCCATAATTGACTGAGACTCAAAGGTCAGCCCAGTATAAATATATATATATTATTATTATAATATATAATATATATATACCTCACTCTCACCTTCCCCCTAATTATAATATATATATATATATATATTATATATATTAAGTATATTTAATTTATCGCCCCGCGTCCTTCCTCGAGAAGAATCGAGCGGCCTCGAGATTTCGCCACAATTGCCGGCTGAGCCCAAGATCTTGTAAATATGTACTGATAATGCGACTGATGTTCGCAAAGTAGGGCAATATATAATTGCTTGAGATGGTTTGTGTTGTCAATTGTTTGGGAATGGCATCTGGCAGTAGGGAAAGGGATCGTTGAAATAATTAAATGTTTTCCTGAAGGGAAGAGGGGTGATGTCCAGAGCGAAGCCATGACAGTATTACCGTGTTTGGCAATGCAAAGTTTGTTCCGTGTTGGAGATTTTGGATGGAAGTGCTTAGAGTATGGTATTGTTTTGGTATGCAGAGATACGCTTCGGGGTTAATGTGAGTTAAATTACGGGGATACGGATGGTGATGTGTGGGCAATCTGCTATATAATATTAGAAGAGTATTCCATTTGGGTAGCTTTCATCTTTCTTCTAGATTGAAGGTGGTTGTAGTGTAAGTGTTATCGACGCCAGTGATGTAGTGTTGAGTGATTTATTGCAAAATTGACATCCTCTCATGTCAAGGTGAGCCCTTATAAGGAGGATTTTGTTCAGTCATAGGTGGTGTATAGGTGTAAAGGGGATGCAACCGCTTATTATCTTGAAGGCTTTGTTTTTAACAACTTCGATTTTTTGAATGTTAGATTTTGAAATTGTGGTGGAGGCCCAGGCAGGCGATGTGTAATTTAGGGAGGGACAAAGATATTGCCTGTATACTATGTGTACTATAGAGTTGGTTTCTTTGTAGTTGCCAAAGTTTGTTCGTGTTAGCGCTGTCAATGCTTTTAATTTATGTGTGGATTTGGATGTAATGTTGTTTACGTGGTGAGAGAACGGGGGGAATTTTGGTGATGTCGTGTGTGTGTGTGTGTGTGTGTGTGTGTGTGTGTCGAAAGTCAAGTCCAAGATGGTGGCTTGTTTGTTATGAGGGAGTCTATTATTTAAAAGGAAAACTGTTGGATGAATATTTAATTCTCTCCTATTTTGTGTGAGTAACGTTATTGAGTTATTTTTTTGGGGGGGGGGGATGCTGTCATTCTGTTTGTCAGCCACTAATCCATACTGTTGAAGCTCCTCTCTATGGAGGAGCTTGGACTGTTAATGTTAGATGCGTCAGCATAGCTATTAATTCTTATAGAAGGGAATGCGGGGTTTGGGAGATCGTGCATAAAGAGATTAAAAAAGTGTTGGTGAGAGGATGGCGCCTTGGGGAACGCCAATCTATATAGTTTGTAGACCTTCTATGACTTTACCTGACTTACTTGATAGAAAGTTAGCTATTATTTTTTTGTCTCTAATGGTAATATTAGTATCTAGTATTATATCTATTACAATGTGACTGTGGAATGTGTCAAATGCGTTGTTGATGTCTAATGATATTAAAAGTGTGCGAGAACGGGGAAATTTTGGTTAAAGTCAGTCAGGATATGTTGTGTTAAGTCGGTTAGGAGAGTAGTTGTGAAGTGTTTATGTCCAAATCTATGTTGGGAGTTAGATAAAGGGACATAGATTGAGGATTAATTTTTCAATAGCTTTGGATATTGTTGGTAGAAGTGAAATAGGTCTGTATGAAGTCTGATCGTTAGCTTGTATACCAAGTTTTAGTATAGAAATTATATGTGCATTCTTCCAAAGTGGAGGGAGATTGTATATTAGCCATGCAGTATTAAATATTTTAGTGAGTTGTGATAGCTTTGATTCTCACTGCTTGTAAATTTTTAGCTTTTTAAGATTAGATTTTAATTTTTTAAGTCACTTAATTGTTTGCCTATTGGTGGGGATTGTGGGGTTATGACTAATTTTTGAATAGTGTGACATAATGAAATTGCATCGGTTTTTAGGTCTGGGAATTTTATCATTTTGTTTGCAGATAGCTTCATTAGTTGGGGGTGGGTGGGGGTGATATGGATTTTTTTTATTGTGCAGAATATCTGTTTTGTTTTGGCTTTGTAATCTAGATATGGGTGTATTGCTTCCAATTCTCTTTCTGACTTGTGTCAATTAAGGTATTTATTCTATTGTCAAGGTCTATGATTTGGTCCAATTGCGCTGGGTTTCGTTGTCTATTTTGGCTGAGTTTCTCGTTTTATTAGGGTGTCTATTTCTGGTGAGAAGTTGGGCTTAAATTGTTTACGATGTAGGGGTTGCTGCAGTAGCTCCTACTTCTACCCCGGGTATGCTCTGAAATGTGCATCACTAATATTTATAGCTCTGAAATGTGCATCACTAATATTTATAGCTCTGAAATGTGCATCACTAATTATAGCTCTGAATTGTGCATCACTAATATTTATAGTGTATTTATAAATATATTTCAATCCATTTATGTCTTTATATTTATAATCATAAATTTCTTCCCACTCTGTTAATCATGTGTGTTTTTTAGGAGATTATATAAGTAAAGTAGTCAATTTCAGGAACTTATATTATATTTGTGAAGTGGACCACTTTTATTTTTGTCCCTTCACCACATCTCCGTCGATCTCTCAGGATTCCTTGTGGACAAGGAATTAACACCTTTGTAAAAGTAAGATATTACTTTTACTATGTTCATACACTTAATGTCTTTATAATTTTAGAGGTGTGTGTGCTCCATTTGAGATTTCTGTATGGCTTGGCTTATGGCTTCTCTTTTTCGCAGTTCTGCAGCAGTTCTCCGGTCTTCCTCAAGACTCTTTCAAACAACCCTTGTGGAAGGTTTGTACAATCCCAAAGGGTAAGTTGAAGCCATGCTTTATATCCTTTTTTATGTTTTCTGTCATGGAGCACAAAATTTTACAATATGCCTTAACTAAGCAGCAAATTAAGACATTGCAGGAAGCAATGTATCATTCAGCAGAGTCCGGGCATTTAGGTAGGTTTTGGGTCCTATTTCAGCTGGGCGTTTAATTGGCGTCAAAAACGCCGCTTTTAAAACAGCAGACTATTCAATTCAGCACTGGGAGTGCTGTTCCATCAGACCACAAAGTTGAGTGATCTTTATCTATTTGCATCCTTTACACACACACATTTCAGTTCTTGTTCCTTTGTAGATATACCTACTCTTGAACTGAATTGAGATGGGAATGGAACTGAACTGACCTTTCGACTTCAACTTACGATCTTTAGTTGTTTTAGGTCTTCTATCTAGACCCAAACCCGCATTGAGTAACCTGATACTTCAGAAAGATCGACATTTAAGATTATTCCTCCCTTAAATTAATTTTAATAAACGTTGTTTTTAACGTTTTGTCTTATATTCCCCTGATTCACAAAACCTGACCGTTGTTTCATTCAAGGAGGAATCTTTCAGCTCACGTACTTAGTATCTTACCGAAGGTTTTCATATTTTGCGGGAATGCCCAAATTGACTGTGTCAGTAATAAAAATAGTTACCGTTAGGAGATACCAGTCTTTTGATTGTTAAGCTCACAAATAGTATTTAAAATTTTACGTATAACTTTATTAGTATTTTCATTAAACTTGTTAAAGTTGTCTAATTAGTGTTATTATTATTATTATTAAATTTATGTATTTTTCTATTAGAATTAATTCAATTTAATCTTAACTAACATTTCCTTTTAGTCTTGATCTTCGACGCCTGTCTTAGTTTCTTGATCCACTTTCATAAATTCTAGTTGGAGTGTTGGGGGACCTCTGTTAATCAGTTAAATCCGGGCTTCTTTTCCATTAACTCTTCCCTAACATACTCTTTAAATTTAGTTGGCGCCCGAACAGGGACTTGAACCCTGGACCGTTAGGTGATTAACTTGCTTTACCATTAACAGCGGTGGAGGTAGATAGATACTTAACACTTTAGTTATTTATTATCAGACTAACCTCTTAACACCTTCATGCACCACAGTAGCATACTAACTGACTAATTTTCTCTCTGTCTCTGTTTCTCTTATAGAATTAATCCATTAATCATTAACAGACAGTTCCTTTTAGTCTCTGATCTTCGACGCTACATTAGTTTCTGATCTCACTTTCTAAATTTATTGGGTGGTTTGGGGACTCTGTTAACAGTAATAATCCGGGTCTTCTTTCCATTAACCCTCCCTAACAATGACATTCGTGTGGGATATTTTTTTTTTTGGATACTAAGCTTAAGATTTATGCTATCGAATTGTATTGTTATATTGTCTACAAATCTACAAGATTTATAAGGATCTTTCAGTGAACATAAAGAAAAATCTAACAAATAAACATCCGCTATATACAGTATGTATGTATGTACCACAGTTCTTACATAACGAAATTAAACCAAGAAATATTTGTAAAGCTAATAAATGGATTATTCTGTAGGAAACTAAATATTCAGATTTTTAAGTACAAAACGTTCACTTTCTTATAGGAAGATCCGACCGGAGCCGGTTGCTGTCACATTATATATATATATATATATATATATTATATACTATATATATATATATAAATAATATATATATATATATAATATTATATATATTAATATATATATATAATATAAATTAGATATGATATATATATAATAAGCTCTTAAAGCTTCCACCAGACACACGATTCCTCCATGCTTTCACCCTCTAGAAATTCAAGTGGAAGACAGGCCACTGGGGACAACTCGCCTGTCCAGGATTCCACTCAGACATTGCCCCTCTTTCCACTATGAATACAAGCAAAGTTAACAGAGTCCAGATGCATAAATCTCCCCTCCATTGAGTAGGTTGACACCTATTGATGGAGCGTAGCCTATCCCACAGCTCAAGAAAAATAACACGGTACACACGCTCGGAATTTCGCTCGTTGTGGCATTCTTCAATTCAGCTACTCGACTTTTCATAGGGTCATACTAATATTATATATATATATAAAAATATATATATATATATAATATAATATATATGATATTATATATATATAATATATATATATATATTATAATACAATCATATATATAATTAGTATATTTTTTATTATCTACGCTATCCTTTCCCCAAGATTATATCGCGGGAAGTCTATATAAAATTAGTAAGGTTAGCAGATTCACAGTCTACATAAAGAAAGGAAGTAGTCACTCAGAAAAATCTACCTTAAGGTCTCCCGAGACAGCACGGACACACTGTTGTATCATCGTCCAATGTGCGTATCAACCCTGGGCCAGGCTCAAACTATACCTCACAAAACCACGCCATTCACTCTTAATTATGCACCTTTCTTCTCGCTTCTGCTAAACTCACAATCCTTTACTGAGCTATAATCCACTTTTTCTATAGTTTCCAGCCGGACTGAAATTCCCAGAACACTCAACACTATACATCCGTTACCAACAACTACTCATCCATCCTTTCCATAGACCAAACCATCTCCCCGTACTTCTCAATAACTTCAAAACTTTTCCTTTTATATAATAATATACTATAAATACTATATTTTCTATTAATTTAAAAATATATCATCAATTATTAATATATATTAAAATAAAATGTAATTAAAAATTATATATAATATATATATTTATATAATAATATATATATAGTGGATATTTTTGACTGCGACAGCTCTATATATTAATGGTAAGGATGGGATTGATGGTAGAGGAAGAGGGCTTCACTTTCGACCTTAGCGTCAATGATCTTCTACTTAACATATCGCGTATTCCGTGCATGATACGCACCCTAACTCCAACAAAAAAAAAACAATTTTTTTTTTTTTTTTTTTCTTTAGTAGGTTTTAATAAATTTTAGGATTAAAAGGAAAGAATAATATTTTTATAATATTTATATTAATTATATTATATTATATATAATTATATATATATATATAATATATTATATATATATATATTATAATATAATATATATATATATAGTATATATTAATAATAATAATAATAATTAATAATAAAGCAAGCACAAATTAATATATCCTATTGCATACTACTGAACTAATAATTATTATATATATTGCGATTAATATTTAAACGATTTTTTAATTTATATATATATATATATAGAAAAACAATAGAGAGATATAAAAAAAAAATATATTTATATATATATATATATTATATATATTATATATATAAAACAGACTGTGTGTGGGGGAGAAGAATTTACCGCAGGGTACGTTCTGATGTTGTAAGAGACTAAAGGCCAGTGTCGCTTGATTTCAGTACATAATTCATTCCTAGAATTCTCATTCCATGCTTGGATTTTTGTGCTGGTTGTCAACCATTCTCGG
>JABUQX010050397.1:0-20000 GCA_015478945.1 Trachelipus rathkii
TAAAACGAAGATTATAATATAATATTATATATATAGGTAGTATATATATATATAGTGTAGTAGTGTAGTATGTATGTGTAGTATGTATGTGTAGTAGATAGTAGTAGTAGTATGTATAGCATAGATATAGTAGTATATAGTATATTTATATATAGTGATTATATAGTATATATTTAGTATATATAGGTATATAGGTATAGGTATATAGTATGATGATATTAGTATATAGTATATATATATATATATATAGTATAGCTATAGGTGGTTATAGGTAGTGAGTATGAGGTATTAGGGTAATTTCTTGGCAAATGAGGTTGGGTGGACCTATCCAACTAGAGAGTTTGATTTCTATGATGTCTTTCATTTTTTGGGGCTACACGTACAACAAGGAGGGTGAACTGAGAATCGCGATTCTTAGTGGCCATAGAATTTAAGAAAATACTTAATGCCGGTTCTCGTTGGGGTTTGGCCAATATTCTGAGCAAGTTCATCGTGACGAAAGAGGAATGTTAGAGTGAACGTTTGTCTTCGAAAAAAAAAAGATGGTCCTGGTGTGTGGTTTTGATCAAAATTGTGGTGAAGGATGAAAGTTTGAGAATAGGGCTAGGATATCCAAAGCGTAAGGATATTTGTTGGTGATTTCAGAATTGCTCGTAATTGAGTTTGTGGTTCTATTTGTTGTCTCTAGGGTCTTTAACGGTGATTAAGAATTTCTGAGTTCTTTTTTTTTTTCGAAGTAAGGAGTTGTAGACAAAGTGGAAGAATTGTAGTGTTTTATTGAATCTCAGCTAAGTTTCTAGTTGCTCAATGTAGTTTTGTTTGTGTGTTTACGCTGAAGGGTGGAATCAATTTTTTTTATTTAATGGACTTGTTAAGAAGTAATGAGATTGTGGTCAAATATTGTGTGTGATATTCAGCAATTTTAAATTATCCTTAAATATTCATAAGAAAAATGCAGTGGAAATGTTTTCAGCTAGTGTGTAGTGGTTCGCCGATGGCTTGCTTGAATAAAGGAAGTGGGGGCTTTTGTGAAGTATTTGTGCGAGCTTTGCGCAATTTTTTGATGATATATGGTATCTGTTACAGATGGTGGAGTGGCATTTTGCTGTTGTTTTTTTGTTGTTGTTGGTTGTAACCTAATATACTATATTATAGTATATAAATTTATATTAATAGTATATGGATACGTATAGTATATTATATATTATGATAGGATTATACTATTGTGTAGGTATTTAAGTTATTATGTATGTATGTATGGGATAGTATTTATATAATCTAATAGTTTGATATGAAGGTAAAGTGGTACGGATGAGCCCTAGGAAGATTGGTGTATTTTGCTCGCAATTGCTTGGGGTTGATTGCGATCGTGGTGACCTAGGGCACGATGAGGCTGTGCAGGTGTTTTAGGATCCACTACGGTCGCAGCGGCACTGTTAGTCTATAGATTAGATTATAGTCTTTGTCGATACCGTCTTGCGTCTGGTGAGATAGTGACCTGCGACAAGAATCAGGATCATGTCGGGGGCTTTAGTTGGCCTCTTGCTCGCACTCGGGGCGTAGGGACAGGGAAGCAGGGGTACCGTCTTTATTCGTAATGCACACCCTTCATGGCTCTATCTCGAGCGGTCCTGTGCACTGGTTTTGGCAGAATTTCATTTAATATGAGTGTTGTTGGTTCAGTATCTTTTACTGGAGAAATAGATTTCGGTAAAATGGCCTGTGAATGTCGCTGGTTACTATCATAGTTGACAAGGCTCGATACCGGCTTCCTGTTAGGAAGTGTACACCGGTCTCTTCTCACAATCGTACTAGCTTGATTCTTTTGTCTTGATACCGGTCGGGCCTGTCTCTCGCTCTGCTCGGTGCTGTTCCTCTGTCGGGGTCTCTCGTTCTCTGGTGTCGTTTTGTTATGCCGCTTGCCGCTCCTCCTTTTCTGCGGCGGTACTACTTGCTTGAGGAGGAAGGTGCGATTATATTGATTATGAGTATATTATTAGTTATAGTATATTATTATTTATTGGGTGAGGGTTGTTGGATAGTTTTTAGACGTGGTTTTTTATTGTATTATATTATAGGTGAGATATAGTGTAGTTGTAGTATATATGTAGTAGTATAGTGGGTGTGTAAGGTAGGGGGTATTGGTTAGTTACGGGTATTTATTGTATCAGTAGGATTAGTTGTAGGTAGGGGTATGTGGGTATTGGGTAGTGATTTTAGTTATATTATGTAGTATATTAGTATTGGTTGATAATTGGTGTTGGTGTGTGGCTATTGCTGTGAGGGTGCGCGACTGTGTGATTTATAGGTGGTGTAGAGGTGTGTTGCGGCTGGCTGTGGTGTGGTGAGGATTGAGGTGGAAGCGAGTGGCGCGTGGTGATTTGCTTGCATGAACTCAGAGTAAAGTGCTTGTGAGTTTGGTATGCGTTGCATGGGTGGTGAGCCTTCCCGATGTGTCTTGTTTTTATCATGTGTGTAGGGGTGAGAGGTGTTTGGTTGATGCGAACTCTGTGGGTTGGCGTGAGCCCGTTAGGTGATTTTGTTTGTGTGGGTGTGTGGCTTTAAGTTATTGTAGAAAAAGAAGTTAAGATGTTTTGTGAGTAGTTGTAGATGTTTCAGTTTCTTCTGATTGCAGTCAGGTCTGCGAATATTGATGATAGAGATGGTGTTTGTGGGCTGGGGGTGGTCATGTGGGCTTAAGGGGTGGGTGTTGTGGTTCTGGTGTGAGTTAGAGTCGGCGGGGTTGAGTGCTGCTTTTCGTTGGGGTTCGTGTGAGTGGAATGATTCGAAGGGGTTATGAGTGAGATAGATGTGGTGCGGGCGGCGTTGATTACGAATTATTGCGATTACTATAGAACGCGGCCGATGGAGAGTTTTCTTATAATCTGTAACAGGCATTGGCAAGAGTTGTTGGGGTATGGTCTGGATTGTGTATCGCAAGAAGACTCTTGGGTTTTGTCTAGATTTTTGTTTTTGTTGTTTGTGTCAGTTTTGTCGTCATGGAAGTGTGGTGGGGGGGTTTTTAGAGGATAAGAAATTGAATATAGTTTTATGTGATTTTGGTTTTTGCTTTGCTGTATTTAGGTTAGTAGGTTTAATCAGGTGAGCCAGTAGGGGTGATGGTCTTGTGCTTTCATGTTGGTGTGCTCTCTGTAGTTTTAGGTGCGTATAGGTTTCTTAGGTCTTTGTTCATTTGCGGCCCTTCATTTGTTAGTTTAGTGAATTATACTATAGTATAGGTTATTGTAGTGGTTAGTAGTTACGTTATGATATAGGTGATTATTAGTTATGTAGTACTGGTGTGGTGTAGTAAGTATGGGTAGAGGTGATTGAGGTGAGGGGGGGTTATCTGAGGTGAGGGGGGTAGGGGTATTTAGGTGATTAGGGTATGAGGGGTACTATATGGTTGTTGGGGTAGGTCACGGGGGTTGATGAGGTGGTGGGTTGACGGGGGGGGGTGGTGGGGGGGATTATTACGTAGGTAGGTTAGTAGGTGTAGGGGTGGGGGGTTATGGCGGGTATGGTTGATTGGTCGGGTGGTTGTAGGTATATAAAGGTTATAGATAGTTAGTTATTAGTATAGGCGGTGGAGCTGTAGTAGGTTAGTGGGTACGTGGGTTGGAGTGTTATATATGGTTAGTAGGGGGTGTAGGTGGGTGTGTATATATTGGGGGGTTGAGGTAGTGAGGAGTGTAGTGTGATAGTAGGTGATGGTTAGTGAGTTAGTGGGTAGTTATTAGTTTAGTAGTTGAGTAGGGTAGTAGGGTGAGGTATAGTAGTAGTGGGGTGGAGGTAAGGTATTGGTGGGGTTGTGTGAGGGTAGTATAGGGTCTGGGGGTCGGTATGTTAATAGGTGAGTATAGTAGTGGGTAAATTTATGGTTTGTTCAATATAGTTTTTTTGCCTATATGCTGGGAACTAGATTACTTTTAGTATCAATTGATTCTTTGCATTTTTTCTACGACTCTACAAAATGATTTAACTTCTTATAGATATTCTTAGTTTATTGCATAGCGAATTAATAAAATACTTAATGGTCTTTCTTTTTTTGCAATATTCTTTGGAGCGAATTCGTCACTTAGAAATATACTTTTCGAAAAGAACCTTTCTTTTTTTCAAATTTTAATATATAGTTTGATAGATTGATTTCGTCTGTGACCAGACTGTAGTAGATGTGTGTTTGTAGCTAAATTGTCTTAATATTTTCTATGTTTTCCAAATTTTCTTGTTTAAAAATTTTCGTAATTCTTTAAAAACTTGATATAGAAGCTAACAAAAATTACGACAAATCATTTCAGTTTAAATTTTTTTTCTGTGTGGTTATTTTTTTTTTTTAACATTGTGAATCAGATTTTTTTTTATTAGATTGACTTTCATATGTGAATTATATTTTTTTTCGAGAGTGATGTGTGTTTTTGTGTGATATTCACAATTTTATTATCCTTAAAATATTCATAAAAAAAATTCATTTATAAGTGTTTGTTTCGTCGTATACGTGTTGTTCTTTTTAATTTGCTTTTAATAGAAATTCTTTAAGTTTTCATCTTGTTCTTCTATTAGTATTAAATGAGATGATCTTTTTTCGCTCATTGTAGATGTTGTTTCATGGTTTGTTGTGGTTGGTTTTTTTTTTGTTTACCTAATTAGGCTTTGGATGATAGGTGGTATCAGTTATGTAGGTGGGTGTGGGTGTGTATAGATATATGTTATGTGAGGTGAGTGGATATTATATTGGTGTGGTGGTATGGAGGTTAGTAGTATGTAGTGGTAGTTAGGGGGGGGTGTAGGTTATATAGGGTATAGTATATGTAGGTAGGGGGGTTAGATATAGGTAGGTGTGAGGTGGTGTATTTAATAGAATGGTGAATAAAGATCGTAGCATGGAACAGAGGACCCCTAAAGATTTATTTTCCCTTTCTTTTAGTTCTATTCGCTTTTAGCTCCTATTGGGATATTATTCTTTCATTGTTTTTGTATACTAGCCACTTTAACTCCACTGTAGCTATCTGGAGACTTAGAATATTCTTTGGTTCTTTATACCTGTGCTTTTTGATAGGAGCACTCACGAAAATTAGATCATGTTTCTATTCCGTCGTCTGGACTCTGTGTTTTCGTGGTGGGGCTATTTGATCAACATCGATTGTGTAGCTGTGGGGGGGTGGTTCTCATTTTTATAATTATATTAAACTTTTTTATATATATACACTTAATTTTTTTTCATACCTCAACATAACATTATTGGAATAAATACAGACCCGCTAAAGATTTTATTTCCCGCATTTCTTTTATCTTCGATTCCTGTTACCCTATCTATTTATGCTGTGGTCTCATTTTGTTTGATGGAGCACTTACTGGTCCACTGACTATCTAAATAGATAGTCTTTTCCTATACGGTGGGCGGGGGAGGGTCCTCGTTTTTAATTACTACGTACTGTCACAAATTATGTATTCTATGCTGTTTGTGTGTAGTTTTCCCTCTCTCACTGTTGCTTGTTTGTTTCCGGCACTGGGGTGGGTTCCTAATTTGCTGATCGTGTGTAGAGTGAGCCTATTATCTCGCTTTTTATGTGTGTGTGTAGTGTGCAGCCTGAGTTGGCGTTGGTTCTACTAATCTGTTTCTGTTTAGTTCTTTTGCTGTTTTTTTATTTTTCTAAGGACTGACTCTGTCATCTCGATTATGTCTTGCTGAATTTGGTTCGGCATTATCTTTGAAGTGTGCTCCATCTTTTTTTAGACAAGTACATTTTATTTTTTGTGTATTTTATTCTAATAAAAACGTTATTTTAATTTATTCAACTATTGATTATACTATTAACTGTAATAGGGGTATTAGTATAGTATGGGTATTATATATATATAGTATAGGTATAGGTATATAGGTTATGGTATATTTGTATGAGTTAGTCAGGGGGTATTGATATAGTATATGAGTCTATTGGGGTGGCTTTAATTTGGTAATATAGTCATACGTGAGTTAGGGTAGGTGATATTATATATAGTGATATAGGAAAATTATTAGTATATTATATATTATTATTATGTATTAGTATATATGTATATATAGTATATATATCTTAGTATTATATATTGATAGTTTATATATATAGTTATTAATATAAATATAATATATATATTAGTTTATAAATTTGCCCGCCCTTAAGACATCATTCCAAACACTTATTAGTTATTTTTTTATTTTTTTAAACGAATTTTAAAATAGTAATACTGATTAGTATAGTTCTATTCAATTATTTAGATTAAAATTTCTTTGAAAATTCTTAAATTATTTTTATTTATTCGGTATTCTTAATTAATATTTTTGAAAACTAAAACTTTCTTTATAGTCATAGGTGTGAGAGTGTGAGATGAAGTGCGTAGAATTTAACGCGCCAAAAAATAATTTATTTCAAATTTGAAAATTTTAAATTGTTCTTAAAGTTTAAATGTATTTTAGAACGTCTATTCTCTATCTCATTTCTTTTTGTTTACTTTCTTATTATTGAGATATATTCTTTCTTTTTTTATTCATGTACTTTTTATTGTGACGATTGTTTGTTATGATCTTTGCTTTTCTCATTTTTTAACTTGCCTTTTTGCATTTTCATTATAATTTTTTTTTTTTTTTTTTGTTGTTTGTGTGTTGTGTGTTGTGTGAGGAGTGGCGCCTTAATTTTAAATTCATTCTATTTATTATATTGGTTAATTAATTAAAGATTTAATTTTAGAATAAAAACTTATTCATTGTGTTGTTCATAAGTTCACCGAAGATTCTAGTAATTAATTTTTTGCTTTGTAATCTCGTTGGTCTCTTTACCATAATTATTATTTTGACATTATTCTTTCATTTCACTATTGTGGTCATTCATTTTAGGGCATATTTTTTTTTTTTTTTTGATTTAGGTGAAATTCAGCATAAGTAATTAAGATCAATATTTATTAAGAAAGCATTACAATTATGTGTTTTTTACATTTTTTTTAAAAAAATTTAAGATGTACCGTGATTTAGTTAGAAATAATGGATATTTTTTACTATATCTTTCTCTTTTCCTTCAAAATTTTACTAATAATATATTATAAACTATTTCTACCAGGTCATATTTTTACTAACATTTTCTTGTTTTACGTACCCTAAAACGTTGTTGTTTGCGTTTTATTTGTGTAGTTATTTTTCACATTTTTCAGTATTTTTATTTTATTTATCTTCCTTTTCTCATCTTTTTAAAATTTGTCGAGACGAAAATATTTATTACGACTAACTTCCTTTTTTTTTTAAAATATTTAGAAATCTATTTACTATTAACATACTTGTTTTTCTATTTTTTGTTTCTCACAGCTAGAAAAATTTCATCATTGTTTTGCCTCAAACAAAATGCAAATGACATTGTGATGATTAAAATCTTCTTTTCGTTTTTTTATATTCTCGCAAACTCCTGCTTCCAAAGAATCCGACTATTGCGTCATAATCTCAGGTTTTCTTCTTCTATTAATTATCTTTTTTTTTTTTATTTATTTTTATACAATAATCTTTATAATTTTAAGTTCTTTTATTACAATTTTATTAAAAAAAAACTACAGATTTTATTTAACATTTATAATAAATACATATTTTTTTTTATTTCCAGAAAATCCTTCAATTATTTCTGTTATATAATTTCCACAAAACTTCCCATCCTCAATTATAAAGATTGTTGGTCTTCTAAAACAAAAATATTTATTAAAAAAAAAAAAAAAAATATTAAATTTTAAATATTAAAAAACTTAATTCTCTTTTCCAATTTAAAACTTGATCTTTTCCCTTAATAATTAACATTCCCTTCCTGCCCAATTCCGCTTAGTTTGTTGAGTGGAATTCCCTTCATTTCCCATCCAGGTTCTACTGTAACAAGCCTCTAATGATCAGAATGGAACGGAAAGAAATCCGCATGATTACCGATCACTAAAACTTTGATACAGAACTATAAGGCAATGATGGAAATTGAATTTGATAAAATTTATTGACTATTCACGAATATAATATTTCTTTTGCAAAATATATCACATAACCTTAATTTAAAAATGGGGCTAGTTTTTCGTTAACAGAGACTTCGTCAGATGTTCATGGGTGTGAATTCGGGGGGGTGGCCCGGAGGGAATTGTTAGACCCCGCCGGAGATTTCCAAATTTTTTTATAAAAAAAATTATTATGGAGACGTGAAGTTGACTGACTATAGTGAGCTTACTTTAATTAAATTGCTATGTGATATCCTATCTATCTGATCTGTAGCATATATCTTCGTAGTGTTTTTTCTTTACATATTATAGGTACTAATATCAGTTTATAATTATATATGTATATTGATTAGTAGTGATTAGTAGTAGTAGTGGTAATGTTTATTATTATGTTTAGTAGTATATATATATAGTATAGTATTATATATGTATTATATATAAGTATGAGTATATTGAAAACGGTTTTTACGTCTGGCGTTGTGGCTTGGTCGTTGACTAGGGTTCCGGTGGTGCATTTGTAAGCCTGTGTGAAGTGTATTTAAAAAATGACATAGATTTGTTGATTTGCTTCAAAAAACAGGTGGAGTTTTTTTTTTAATATAAAATGTAGAATAATTTTTGATTAGAAAAGTCCACCGATGTAGTGCAAGGAAAATCTGGTGATGAAGTAATATTCAGAATGGCAAATCGTTCTTTACTGTAAGCGCTATTGTCTTTAATGGGAAAAAGTGCGGGTAGAGGTTGGCAAGTTGGCTGTTAGAGGGCTCCTGTCCAAATGACGATCTAGTGTATTAGACAGAGTGAAAGTGATCGAAAAATGTTGTAACAGGAGAAGTTCTTTTTGTCTTGGGCGGTTGAGTTAGATAAGCGCATATTTTTTTAAGCTAAAGAAGAAATACCTTCAATACCGGACCCAAATTTGAAGCATTAGGTTTCGTAGGATTTTAGTAAAAAAACAACAAACCTCTGAGAACTGGATTGAAAGCCCCAGTGGAGAGATTCGACATCACTTAGTATTTAACCGTTAGAGTTTAATTGCTTTCTGTTGGTTGAAGTGCTTGACAAACAAGATGGATATTTACGTTTAGGTGTTGTTTTAGTAGTTCCTTGCTGTAATGGGGTCAGATGAAGGTCGCACGATCATCATATAGATATGGATGTATATCAGGTAGTGATGTTATTGTCAACTGTAGTCTCGCTATGTAGTCCCAGCTCTAGTTTATGGGAGCTGATGGAAAGGGTTTTTTCTGATGGTTCGCTGATGGGTACATTTCATTTCTTATATTACGAGTCTATTATTGCTTTATGTTATTGAGTGCTTTAAAAAAACGAAAACTTTTTTACGAGGAAATTAGTAATCATTGTTCTTTTGACGGTTGTGGCGAACTTTCAGTGGTAGTATAGGAATTGGTGTGTGTGTCTGCTCGGAAGTGATTTTCGGATATGAAGACAATGTGAATGTCCTATTTGATTTCATTTGGTATGAGCCACGTTTTATGCCTTGCTGCCGTCGTGCTGAATTCCCAGATAAGAATGTTTCAATGATGTTAAGAAGGGGCGTTTGACAGGATAGCTTGGTTAAAGTATCTACAAGCGTTTTCCATTGTTCAGGCGGCTAGAAAGAGAATTTATTGGGAGTTTTATCATGAAATTTATAATTAGTATAGAAGAGCTGCCTTGAAGATCGCGCCAAAAGGATGCAGACTGTTTATCGTTTTGGCTTACGCATTATCCGTACTGGTTACCATGCTGGTGTTTTTTTATGTTTTCCAATCAAATGGTATTGATGGCATTGATCATATTTTACTAGGTTGATTTGGGCCGGAGGTTTAAGCGTATATTGTATGACTGGATCAAAGTTCGTTGGTAGATCATGATCCATTGTGATTCTGTATTGGAGTTTGGCGGGATTAGCTTAGATGAATTGGCTTCTAAGTCAATGAAATAAGGGTTTTTGGAGATAAGTGAAACTTCTTTAAAGCTCGCTTCATGTCTTCTCCAGCTTTATTTGGTCTGGGATATCTCAGTTGTGTCATTTTGAACATTTTATCTCTTTTATGTAAGTTTATGTGGTTTTTTGAGAAATCGATTTTATGTTATAATGAACTGCCTATGAAGTGTAAGGCGTTGAGAATTATGACTTTCAGGATTTAAACACAAGTATTTGATTTACCTTATTAATTATTTATAATTTTGATTCATAATGGCAAGAAATTCATGTTGTAGACGATGAAGTAGTGCAGATTAGCGAATGACATAAGATTTTGGTAATGAGTTAATGAAGCTGTAAGATTCAATCAGCTATGTGCATATTTTGAAATCTTCAAACAGTTTGTTCAAATGAATGAAAATGAATGTAGAGAACTTTGCCATCTGTTTGGATTAATGAAATTGATGGCCACTTGGTCAGATTTTAAATCTTCATCCTCATGTTGCCCTGGAAGTTATTTATGACGATTTACTAGTTGACTGTAGGATTTGTTGCCTTTGCTTTTTGATTTTAAGGATGCTTGTGATATTGATGATGATATTATCTTATGATAAAATTTATTGCTGAATGTATAGGTTGTTTGTGGTTAGACGTGATTTCAACTGCGCAGTGTGGAACGATTCTTTTCTATTTGCACCAATGTATTATTTTAGGATAATGACAAAGCTGCAGGAATCGTTGATGGGACAATGAATACTTACATTCTGTTAAAGTGTCAGTGTGAAGGGTGTAATGAAAGCCAGACTGAAATTTTATTGATCAAGTGAGTCAAGCAACTATGGCTTGCAAAAAGGCTGGATGCTTCGTCTTGTTGGTAAATAATGAGTAATAAGCCATTTAACTGAGCGACTAGTAGTGATAATATATATATATATATTTATATATTATATAGTAGTTATTATATTATGTGTATTATGTAGAGGTTATATTATTATACAAAACTGACATTTAAAAATATGTTATGTTTATATTCTTATATTTGAGTTATATTTGAATGTTGTATTATGATTTTATGTATATATGGTATGTATTGTAGTGATTTAGTAGTGTCAGTGCTTCCTTAAAAAGAGCTCCTTCTAACGTATCCCTATTTATATTTGATTATAGTTGATTGTATATTATTTTATTTTTGTATTGTAATATTTCTTTTGTTGTTCGCTACTCTCTTGTTTATTTTTATATCTATATTTTTGTGTATTTATGTATTATATATGTATATATAGTATATGTATATTATGTTTTAGTATATTATATTAGTAATGTATAGTATTATATTTAGGGTAGTATGTATTATCTAGTATAACGCGCCTCCACGCTCTCGTCTGCCAAAAAGCTTCTCAACTTATTTATAGTGAGGTTATATATTTATTGATTATTATGGTATATATATATAATAGTTATATTATATTAGTATTAGATTATATATAGTATTATTGTGATTATATTTGTGTAGTATATAGTATATGTATATTTATAGTGATGTATATTATAGTCTTATTAGTATTATATATATGTATCTATTGTATATGTTAGAGTATATTGTATATATATAGTATATTTATATGTAGGTATAATTAATATATATAGTAAGTATAGTATGCATGGAAATCCATGTGAATGATTTGATTTATATAGTATTATAGTATATATATATAGTACTAGGTATATTATATATACTATAGTATATATATATATATATAATATATATATATATATATTATATATATTATATATATATATTATATATATATATAGTTATAATATTTTCATGTCCACTGTGCCCCACTCCGGTCATAATTTTACATCTCTTAAAAGCAAGGCTGCGGAGTCGTTACAAATAAATTTTTCGACTCCGACAACTTAATTACAATTTAAATCTTTGAATCCATTAATTAAATTTCCACTTTTAACAAAATTTTCTGGGACTTTGTCCGACTCCGACTGCCAGGTAGTAATTCTAAATTTTCGACCTGACCATATCTTAGTGCTTAATAACATACGATCAGAGGATGCATTTCCCTGACTATATCTCTAATCCGTTTTGAAAATGAATAAAAATATACGATCTTCTCATTGAACCTAATCTACTACTTATGGCTGATAACGGTAAAATACGTAAGACTAGAGGTGTATAGGCGTGTATGGTAATGCCGCATTTTCCGCATATGGTTTTTGCTACCGCGCATCGCATTTGTCATTTCCGCATCCCGCATAGAATTTTTTTTTGCGGTAATAGTTGCCCATTTTTAATCCAGGAAAGCTTATGAGACTTGTGAAATGTTCCTCAACTTTCTGTAACGCAAGATGTTACAGTTGGACTCGTTGGAATCGGTGAGTTTGGTAACATGTGCCTTGAACGAGGGTAATGGGAGGAAGTGAAGATTGAAGCGTTGTTCTCGCCTTATGCTTTCGATATCTACCAAACAAGCTTTAAAAGGTCTGTGACAGGTTTGAGTTTCATATATGACGATTTTTTAGGGTCATTTGTATTTATTCTTTTTTAACCGTTTGAAGAGGTAACTAAGGGACTATTATCTTCAGAAAATCTTCTTGTTTGCCAGCGAGAATTCTCTAGATGCAGACGTGTATGAAAAGCGGCTGGCTAAATGCTGGCGGTATTGGAAAAGTGAAAGGGACTTTTTCAGAATGGTTGACAGATGAAACACTGATTTGTGGCGAGTAGATAATAGATTTAAACAATCTGCGAAAAACGATTAGCGCATCTGCAATAGTAGAGTCTTTCTGGATTCCTAGATACAAACGCCCTAGGAGATAGAAAAGATTTCTTGAACCACGTGGTTTCACAAAGAGTTACAATTTATTTTTAAGTATGGCCTAATGTGATGAGATGCTGCTTGCAATGCAGAAATTTCACCATGCCAATAAAACGAAAAGAATGCAGAAACATAACCGACATTTGTCTATTCTTGTTAGGCTGAATTATCAGGGGTGATTGCAGAATGTCCATGAAGCGGTTGTTGGGTTGGGCTTCTAGCAGCGATGAAGAGTGTCCTTGTTCAGTTTAGTTGTCAAAGAATCTCTCTGGTCATGTGATGCGAGAGTATTATAAAAGCCGAAAACGTCTGGAATGGTGATAAAGATCCTTATTAGTTTTGATGGGCGTTGAATAGTGGTGTAAAAGTTGTTTTGTCGTACATTCTTTGCAGGAAGCTCGGTCAGGTGGAACATGGCTTAGCATGTCCTTGCAATTAAGTGTAGCTGGGAGCATTCGGTTTTCAGCGATGCAAATCTGCATTTAGCGAAGTAAAGAGGTTCAACTCTCCCTTTAAAAGGGGCTCGAAGAAAACCTTTAGGATTTTTTTTAAATCATAATTTGAGAAGTATTAATTTCAAGTATTAATTTTAAGTTATTATCAGAATTTAATCAAATGGGTGACCCTTGGGAATAGAGATTTGTGGGGATGGCAAAAGAGTTGGGTCGCATTATCGTCGCATATCTGGTAATAGCAGGTCGATGAGGTAGGTATTATATGTATAGTTGAGGTTATTATTAATTATTTATAGTATTTAATAAGTGGAATTTTTCCCTCAACAATGTTCCAAATTTTCTGATGATAAAGACATATACAACCGAAACAGTTATATCTTATTATTGTTATATATTATTATAATATGTATTATTAATATATATGTGTATGTAGTATTAGTATAGTGTTAGTAGTATATTTATATGGACGCGTGACTGTCCAGGGGTCAGGGCTTTCGCCCTGTCAGAGGTTGGGTCCAGTGACTTCTGCCTTTGGTCCGAAACTTTTCTTAACCTTAGTGCAGTTTTAGGAAAGACGTGCATGTGTCCGGCTTGGTTCGCAGAAGATTGGTTTCCTTGATGTGCCTTAGTGTCGTTGTCTGGTTAATTTAAGACTCGTCTGAGAGGGGTTTTCGTCGCCGGTGGTTTCAGTAGAATACATCTTCTTTCATTAGGTTCTTTCAAAATCGTCGTTCACGGCCAGGAGGTCTTGTAGAGGATCTGCTTCTGTAGGGCGCATAAGATGTCTGGAGAGACTGGTCATAGTGTAGTAGTAGCAGCATAAAGGAAGGACGCGATGTTGCGTATTTCTTGGTCGCCAATTTAGGAGCCATGGCGGGATGAAAATCTTAACTTGGTCCTGAGGCGCATACGTGAAACGTTCAACCTTCTTTATATATTTTTATTTATAGTGATATGTTATAGTTATTTTATATATTAGCCGTGAGGTAAATAGAATCATGATATTGGATTATTATATTATATTATATATATATAGTATATATATATATATTATATTATATAATATATATTATAGGTTTAATTATATATATATTATAGTAGGTTATTAATTTATTGATTGATATAAATATTTTATGATATAGTATTTTATATATTTAATTATGTATAATATATTATTTATGGATAGTATAGTAGTATATTCTAGTATTAAATATAGTATATTTTTATAATATATTTATTGGATGTATTGTTATGTTGTATTGCTAACAGTTTCGTCGATTCAACTTATTGGAAATGTAGCGTTGAGTTGTCCTTATTCAGCGTTAGCTGATTTAAGGCACTGTGTTTTTCCTTAGAGTGATAGAAGTAGCGGTGGGTTTCGAGCTAACGCTAATTGGCTTCTTTACTGATAATCAGCTTTTTGGTTGTCTTGTAGTTGTCGGTGTAGTTTAATTTGGTATTTTGTATTAAATAAAATAAATTAATAATTAAATAAATTAAATAAATAATAATAATAAAAAAAAATAAAAAAAAATAAAAAAATTAAATTAATTATATATATTCATACGCCACTTAAAGTCCCGCACTCCCCCAGCATCGCCCAGGCCCCGCATCGCACCGCACCTCTGGACCGCATCGCACCGTAGCGCACCGATTCCGACTTATCCTCTGAAGTTTTTTTTTTTTATTATTATTATTATTATTTTCTTACAATTGCTATTATTAGAGGTGTTAAATTATTTGATTATTATTATTATTATTATTATTAGAATAATGTTTTTAGGCACAGGCTCCGGCTCAGCCTTTGGCTCCGATATTATCTACATGGTTTAGAGTTATCGTATCGGCTAAATTTGGAGGGGTGGTTAGATCGGTTACGTATTTTCCGCCGTGGGTTGCTGGGAGCACTTGCGGTGCCTGTGAGTGTGAATTCTATGCTTTCTTTATGAGAGCAACAATATGAGGTGTCCTTATAGTAGGTGTTGATCGAGATTCCGTAGGCTCGAATTT
Organism: Trachelipus rathkii; assembly: GCA_015478945.1. Taxonomy (NCBI): domain Eukaryota; kingdom Metazoa; phylum Arthropoda; class Malacostraca; order Isopoda; family Trachelipodidae; genus Trachelipus; species Trachelipus rathkii. The sequence continues at coordinate 15,219 of JABUQX010050397.1, forward strand.
CGAGGGTGGTATAGGAGTTCGTAGTGAGGTTGTAGTTTAGCGTTGCCCCATTAGGGGGTCCGACTGAAAAAAAGCAGAACAGATTGTGCAAAACAGAGGCTTCAAGGGCCGCCACTGCCATGGGATAGAGGAGTAATAGTAGAAGGAAGAGAATTGGAGAATGGTGTCTTGACTCAGTAGGATAGTGAGTTTTGGATAGCTGCTACGCGGTGCTGGTGTCCTTCCGGTTGCGCGTGGCCGATGTTGATGTAAGTAGTGTTTGTGTAATGATACAATATGGTGGTCTTTATGAGTATGTTATTGGGTGCTGTAGATTTTCGAAGAATAATGGTTCAGAATCCATAGAAGAAAAAATTAAGAAAAAGCTAAATAAATAAATAAAGTGAATAAATAGGTTATCATATTCTTTTTATGGTTTAAAGTATTAAACGTACAATTTTATCGGTTTTTACATACCACTTTAAGCAGTGTAAATCGGTAGAGTCGAGGAACCACATCGCATGTTCTCTATCCTCTCTGTGCAATCGGTGTTCTTATTTTGTATTTATTGATCTATTTGATCTATTGTTTATCTATTGTTGATCTATTGATCTATTGATTCAAGTCAAATTTTTTGACTTCAATTGTAACGGTTTACATACCCTAAAAGCAGTAAATTTCTGTAAATCGAACACCATGTCCTTCAGCACCGCTCCCTGTCCAATTCGGATCGTTTATTTGAGTCTATTGATCTTATTGATGCTTTGAGGTCAAGGGTCAAATTCCTTATATGTAATTTAGGTTCCAATTTTTCACATACCCTGAATCAGTAAATCAGTAAAATAACCACTGCATTCCCGCCATCCCTTCCTGTCTCGATCCTTTTGATGTATTGAGTCTATTGATTATTGTTATGTCTTAATTGTCAGCATTTCGAGTTCATTGTTTGGATAGACATAAGCATAGAAAATCAATGTTGGTGTATAGCAAAGATCAATGAGTAATGACTCTAACGTAACACAAGGGTTTTCCACTATCTAATAAAGCTAACATAGCCTCATCTGAACTATGAAATATAATACACATGGGACACAGGATGCTTGACACTGCCTTATAATCATGGATTAAGTAGCTGTGTGTTCACGTGATGGAAGCAAATGTATGTTCCGATGCTAGTTAGTAACAGCGAGAAGTGTGAACGTAACATTGCAGTTGCTAAACGTACCTATTTCTTATTTGTCAAACAAATCTTTCTAGCTTTATAAGGTAAATATATTACTTTTAAGCATGGTCAATAGCCTTTTAAGTAATTTAGGTCAGCTACATTTTTTTTTCATTATCCATTATTCAGAGAGCAAAAGTTTGCTAACGTAACAAGTTACTCCACATGGATTTATTATCTAGGAAAAACGCTTAACTTAATTTAATGGAAGAGTTGAGAAAATAATGTACATAATGTCAAACGTATTATTATTATTACGATTTCTATTTCTTATTTAATTTTTGTCTAGAAAAGTTCACACTTTAGAGCAGCAGTAAAGTTAAAATAGCATGGTATGGGCAAGGGACGGTTAACTCTGTAGTGTCTTACTTTGTTCAGGAGGCGAGGTATGTTGCCGTATACATACTTAGATTTCGTTATGTTCTTAATCATCTTCGGCAGTCTAGTAAGGCATGTTTCTATAAATGTTTATGCTACATGAGTTTGGTTTAATTATACTGATTGCTATGTCTGAATATACTCTAGGACGTAAATATTAGTTTCACATCAATAAAACTAGTATAACATAAAATGAAGAAGAGAAAATAATGTACAAAAACAAGATGTTTTTGTACGTTACACACGAATAAACTGTGAACATTAACAAAGTTTCATTGCACTTTTCTTAACACGAGTAAAGTAACTAACATTGGCCGGTGCAAGCGTAACCTATTCTTATTCTATCTTTAAATTAACTCTAATAATATTTAACGTTAATCTTACAGCTGACTACTGTAAATTTATGTGTGTCAAAAGGTGTTAGTGCATAACGGCTTGGCTCTGATTCTATCACTACTGATTCAATTTGATCGATAGTATCTGCTATTTTGTAATGAGATGATGTTGCAACATCAATAAAGCTAACTATATTGCGTGAAACATGATTTAAGAAAGTATGATGTAAAAGACCAAACCTAGCACAACTTCGTCTACAGCGAAATATAAGCTGGTTATTACATTTAAACTGTAAAATCCTACACTTTAACACCTGAGTAACATGGTAATAACATTGTAGTGCAAAAGCGAACGCTTATTCTTTTTTATTTTTTCGAAGCTTATAGGTTCTTTCTCACATATTACAATTAATTCTTACAAAGACGATCAGTAGGACATGTGAGCAAAAAAATGCCTCATAATCCTTGACGATTATTCTATACAGTTTCCTGTTGGTTTTAGTAGCGTAATGGTTTGCTTGTAACATAGGTGCCCAGTGTGGATAATTTGAGAAGAAAGATAAGATCGTTTCCATGTCTCAAAGGAGGTCAGCTGATCGACCAGAAGGAATAATGGCTTGTTAAGGCTGATGGGAGGGACTCTGAAGAAGTTTGTATGGTTTGGAATTAAATAGGAAAAAATGGTGTACGAGAAAAAAAAGCCGTGATTACGGTAAGTGACTAATTGAGAGGTTTAGTTCGAATTGAGAAAGTTTAAAAATGTTTTAACTATTTATTATTATTGTTAGTGCTATTGTTGTTATTATTATTCTTTATTGTTATTGATATTTAGGGGTTAATGCCGGGACCTGGTGCATGTAACTTTGTCTTTCGTTTGCTTCATTTGAAGAGTAATCTTTGAAGTTGCCAGTGGACGCTTCCGAGTCATTGATTTATGAAAAACCGATGAAGATCAATAATTAGGCGAATGGTGTCCACTTTTATTGACGAAGTCTAAACATTACAGGATTTGATAGGCCAAAGTGGAAGCCGCGGAACGCGCACGGAATCTTTGTTGATGTTATTAGTTTGAATTCATCAGAAATTGTAGGTTATCCCTTTTATTAAAACTAACCTTTTATTGCCTGAGACATTTAAATACTTTATCGGGTAAGTTAAATGGAGAATTTACTAAATTATCCGAAGTGCATTTATTATTTAAATTAAGGGTTTCCTTGAACATTGCTCAAGTAACCTAGTAACTGAGAAATGGAAATAGGACAAATTGAGTTACTTTTTTTTGGTGTTAATAGACAAAGCCAACAGTGACTTGTGCATTTTTATAGTATTTAGTTTTGAGAAATATGTTTAGATTAAAATTATATTTAACATTATTTTGAAGACATAACTGTGTGACTTGTACATTTTAATATTATTTACTTTTTAAGGAATACGTTTAGGTTGGAACTTTACCTAACATAGATTGTGATTTGTTTATTTATTGATTTATTTTTAACACTATTGAATTTGGACTTAAGGGTTTATTATGTGTCATTATTATGTGTCATTATTATGTGTCATTATAATTATTATTATTTTTTTTACTATTATTCTTTATATTATTATTTGTAAATATTTGATAAATACCGCCAACGAAGGGATTGATTATATATTGTTAAAGGGATTAATTTAGGTTAAGTAATTATTTGAATATATATATATATATTATATATTATATATTTATTATATTATATATATATATATATATATATATATATATAATATATATAATATATTATATTATTATTATTATATATATATATAAAGAAAATTCTTTATGACCTTTTACATAAATTTTGGGTGAGGGTTTCTTATTATATATAAGATAGAAAAGTTATTAAAATCTCATTCTATTATATATATATAATATATATATATATATATATATATATATATATATATTATATATATATATATATATATATATATATATAATATATATAGGTACTTTCGGATTCTCGGGATTGAGGCTATGTGGTGAGAATGAAATCGACAAACAAATAAAAAAGGTACCCGATTTAACAAAATTAAAACTGGCTCTCGTGCTAGTATTTGATCTATGTTCATGCGTACATCTGTGTTCCAAAGACGACTCGCTTTCTTGAGGCGCATGACTCATGGTAGCCATGCGACTCAGGTCAGCGAGTCGGCTTGAGTACACAAACGTACTCGCAAACTTGCGACCTTACATTATATATATATATATATATATATATATATATATATGATATATATATATATATATATATATATATATATTATATATATATATATATATATATATAATTAAATCGATGTGTCTATCTAACCACACTTTATCCTAACCCAGACTATAAAAGCCGATAAACTAGGACCTTCCTTAACCGTAGGATTGATCGTCGTTGCCCCAAAACGAAACCTAATCTAGATGGATTGTGCTTTGGCCAAAAAATCTGTCTACCTAACCACACTTTATCCTAACCTAGACTTTAAAAGCCCGTACACTAGAACCTAACCTAGATTGATCGTCGTTGTCCCACAACGAAAACCTAACTCTAGATGGATTGTGATTGGCCAACAAGTAGAGCTAATGTAGATAGTTTGTTTTTAATTAAAAAAATTATTATGTCACTAATAAATAATTAAATATATAAAAAATAAAAATTAAAAAACGTTGAATTGTCATATATATATATATATAATTATATATATATAATTATAATATTAATATATTATATTATAATATATATTATATATATATATATATATATATAACGCTTAACTTTCATATATTTTTGGAATTTTCGAACAGCTTCAAAAATTTGTGAAAAAAGTGTGATGATTTTGCAA